>JAJHSJ010002665.1:0-69983 GCA_021015155.1 Magnolia officinalis | reverse complement strand
ATCGGCAAATCGGTCACGACAATCGGAATCGATCGATAATTATCAGCAATTCGGTCACGACAATCAGAATCGATCGATAATCGGAATCGACAAATCGGTCACGACAATCAGAATCGATCAATAATCAAAATCAACAATTCGGTCAGACAATCGGAATCGATCGATAATCGGAATCGGCAAATCAGTCATGTCAATCGGAATCGGCTGATAAACAAAAACGGGGTCCATAGATGATAAGTCGATCAACTATGGCATAAAGATCATCACTCGGCCGTGGTTATATCAAATCCGATAACATGGATCCATCTGTCTACGGCGAATGGGGCCCACTTATTTGGGTTAACCCATTAAGGGAATGATGGGAATGGGCCTAACAAGGCCTAAGGGAAGGTCACAATGTGGACATTCAACTATCATTGCCCATTAATGTGGACATTTAACCAACTTTGCTCCCAAGGAGTGGCTCACATAGAGCCAAACATAAAGTGGGCCCATGGCCTCACGCAAGGGCCTAATAGACATCACTGTGGGTCTCATCACATGGACCTAGAATACCTCGGATGGGCCACATCCCATGAGCCCCGAATACATTACAATGGGCCACAGCCCATGGGCTTAAAACACACAATAGGTGGGCTCTACACATGGGCCTAATACAATTAAGTGGGCCTCATACCTGGGCCTCCAATATATCTCGGTGGGTCTCAACCCATGGGCCCCAAATACATCATGTTGGGTCATGCTCATAGGCCTCAAATACATAATAAGTGGGTCCTACACATGGGCCTAATATATTCACAGGTGGGCCCGACACATGGGTCTCGTATGCATTAAATGGGCCACTTATCTAAGCCTAGAACACATCAAATGGGCCACGTGTCATGGCCCAATACATATCACAATGGGCCACAACCATGGGCCCTATACACATCACAGTGGGTCTCAACCCACGGGCTTTATACATCATAAGGGTCTCAACCCATCGGCCCTAATACATCACAATGGGCCTCAACCCATGGGCCCTAATTGTTTCGACAAGAAAACAAAAGTATTTATTGGGAATTATCTTATTCAAACATAACAATGAAATAGTTACAGAAACAATCATCACACTTTGTTGATTCTGAATTCATTTACATCCTCAGGTATCCTTTGATTCTAAAATAGTTTACAAAGAATTCATTGCAAGTTACAATTATAACGGTTGAATATAAATTTCGACAGCATAACAACGCTGATTTCAATCATCTCCTATGACTTAGGAGGAATAGACAAGTCAACTAATTAATCTTCAAGAGAATAAAGATTTCGGCAGCATTTCAGTGCTATTCCGGTCATCTCCTGAAACTTAGGAGGAATACGCCTTTCGTCGATGATTCTTCCTTTCCTTCTGAACAAGAAAACTTGAAGATTTGAAGACTCTAGCCATTCCTGCAGCATATCAGCCCATTGCTGTTATAGACTGTCCAGCAGTCGGTTTGCGCGAGTCCACGCAAACTACATGCTTTGCGCGGGTCCGCGCAAACTATAGGAGCCCAATGCTCATTTACACCTTTTGTCTTCTTCTTCGTCTTTCTTCCACTCTAAAATCTTCCAACCCCTTTTGAGAGGAAGAACGGGGTATTTATAGACATCTTTACTTGTGTGAATCTCTATTCTGATCGATGTGGGACAAAATAACATCCAGCCATTTTTATAACTCTGCAAAACACTTTGCGCGCACTCGCGCAAACGCCATGCTTTGTGCGGTCTCGCGCAATCTATCATTCCCGCGCAACCTGTCTTCACTTATCAACCCGCGCAACCCATTTACTTTGCGTGATCCAACGCAATCTATTCACTTTGCGCGGACCCGCGCAAAGTCATCTTCAAACTGATTTCTTTGATCTTCAAACTGATTTTCTTGATCTTTCCTTTCTTCAGTTCTTTGCTTATTTTTATGCCTCAACACTAATACATCAAAATGAGCCTAATCACATGGTCCTCATATATGTCAAGGTGGCCTCAACAACAGGCCTCATACACATGACAGTGAGCCTCAATAACGAGCCCTCATACACATCAAGGTGGGCCTCAACAGATGGCCACAAATGAATCAAGATGGGCCTAATCACATGGGCCATATATATATCAAATGGGCCACACCACTTGGGCCCCATGCATATCAAATGGGCCACACCCAAATACAAGTGGTGATAATGATTTCTACCATGAAAATTCTCAAGGCCCACTGTAACATTTATTTTCTATCCAATCTGGCCATAGGGCCACACAAACCTAGATTAAGAGGAAACAAATTTCCTAATGATCCAAAACTTATGTAAATCAGAAGGTTTCAATGGCAAACACTCAATCCCCGCTACTCTTTCCTATGTGGTCCACTTGATCCTAGATCTGCCTCATTTTTAGTCTCAAGCTTGTAAAGCAAGCTTGCCAAATGGTTGAATAGTTTGGATGCAACACAAGCATCATAGTGGGTTCCACATGAACCAGGGATCTGATTCATTCTTATCTCATGCCCAAAAAAATGAGTTTGCAAAATGGGTGGACAAATTGGATGCAACACATGCATCATGGATGGGTTCCATGAAGGCCCACCATCATATATAATATATATATATATATACATACAATATTATATATAATATAATATTATATATATATATAGATATACACATATACACACACACGCACAGATACACATGCACGCACACACACACGCACACACACCCACCCACCATCTCCTGGATGGTGGGGATATAACAAATACATCACTGTGGGCTCCACTGTCCAGGTGGACGGTGGAAATGAAACACATATATCATTGTGGGGCCCACCATTATGTTTATATGAGATCCAGCCCGTCCATAAGGTCACGTAGACCTAAATAAAGGGTTAAAACAAATTTCTTCTTAATCCAAAACTTCTGGGGACCCAAAAGGGTTTCAAAGGCAGACGGTCAATTCCCACTATTTCCTATGATGTGGGCCACCTGAGCTTTGGATGGGCCTGATTTTTGGAGGTTGCCCACGTCAAGCAGGGGCCCACCTCATGAACGGCTTGGATGACATACATACATCAAGGTGGGGCCCACGGCTGGAGCCGTGGGACCTTGCTCGTCCTCACGTCCGTGCGCAGGACGTTTGCGCGTCCTCTCTCTCTGACACCAGCAGCAACAATGCTGTTGTTGTGGTTTTTTTTTGAGGTTTTTCATATGTGAGGCCTGTACGAGCTGAATCCAGCCCATCCATTGCACTCCACGGCTCAAGACCAACAAAATGAGCCCAATATTGAGTATTTTTCGGTGTATAGAAATGTCAGGAAAGATTTCAACGTTGAAAACCACCATTTACTATGTTATGGCCCGCTAGAAAGTCGGATCAGTGTCATTTTTCGGTTCAACGTCTAAAATGAGCTGAGGAACGAAATGAATGGCTTGGATTTACAACACGCATCAAGGTGGGGCCTGTATGAGTGGCTCGTCCAAAAGCTTGTCAATCAAGCTGATATTTGTGTTTTCATTACACGTCCAGTGTCCCTGGACGATGGACGGTTGGGTGCAATGTATACATATGAGGTGGGCCCTACTCGATGGGCCACCAAATGATGGATGGTATGGGTAAATCATACATTAGGTGGGATCCAACCAAGTGGGCCACACATCACATAAAAAAAAAAAATTTTAAAGGGAGAGAGAGAGAGAAGCACCCACCTTAGATATTGGACTTCTTCTTCCACCAATGTGTTCTAGGGCTCCATGGGAACAAGATTCAATGGTCGGGATTGATTTTGGAGGGTTGGATTTGGGGGGGGAGAGCTTGCAAAGGGTTGGAAATGGAGAGCTCTCATGAACGTTGGGAGCTCTCTCTGCTAGGGGAGGAATATGGAGAAGAGAGAGAGAGAGTAAAGAGATGAGAGAGAGTGAAAGGATGGGTGTGTAAGAGGGTAATAATGGGTTGTAGGAGCATAGGGAAGAGAACCTCATAATGACTTGTAAGAGAGAGTTGACTAAAGCTCTCATGGGAAATGGTGCTCCTAGGGTGGGTCCACCTAGGGAAATGTGTGCACCCCCTCAAAGTGGACCTCACATTAATCAATGACTTAAATATTGTAAATGGTACATCTTTTGATCTACCCGTCAGATCGGCGCACGAGATACAGCGTTGGAATCACAGCGACGATGCGGTCGCAATGACATAGGTCTTAGGTCAACTCGACTTGGAATTACAGGATAACACTCAAGGTCACGCGCAAATGCTATCTACGAGTTGCAGGTCCCCGAAATTCGACCGGGAGGACATCGGGATCCTACAGACCGATACAGTCTAGGACACGGGTCTCACAAATTGGGTCCCATAGAAGGAGTTTTTGGCCCAAATACCCGGGCCCGTAGAACCGCCAACATATGGGATATCCCTGTCTTAGGCTACTACTGGGCTTGCATTCCAACGACATGACCCACTTGAAGTAAGTGTTGTATATCCCCTTCTCATCTGGTGGGACTCGCAATGATGTGTGTGGGCCATCAGGGATTAAATATACTATAAAATAATTTTGTTGTTGGATTACAACCAACTTAGAAAACGGGTGGGCTGGAATTTGGCAATGGGCCAATATTGCTACCCATAAGAGTAATTCTAGGGCAGCATGGTCCATCAGATTTGAGGATGGATTAATCTTTTATTTTGCCATTTTTCCTTCAGTATTTGTGGGTTTAATTAGGGCCCACCTGAGGCCCGCTCAAGTTGGGTTTTATGTGGATTATTGTATGTGGTTAATTGTTTGTTCCTTAGGCCTTTTGGATTGGGACTTTCTAGATAGACCCATTGACCTTTGGGCCTATACTCATACTCTTCTATCTATTATGATGGGTTTGTGGGCCGTAATATGCAAGTAGTTGGGCCCTTGGTTGCCCACCAATTTAACCCTATACTTGGGCTAAGATGAGAGGCCCAACTCACTTGTATTAAGTGTGAAATTTACCCATATGGTTGAACTTCTGGGCTGCCCATTAGGCCCACCACAATAAGTGGATTTATGACCCTTATGGTTGGGCCCAAACCTTTCTTAAGGGCCCACCATGCTACCTAAGTATTAGGCTTAGTGTATGGCCCACTAGGTCATGGATTGCTTAGGCCTTGGGCCTTATTTCATGCTCGCGTAGTGGCGGGCTACCTCTTGGAAACCAGTTGAGGTTGGATGTCCTCCTGGGTGATCCTAAGGTAGGCCCATGGGTTTCTCTATGGATGGTTAAAGGCCCACCATAGACCCTAGACCGTTTATTTAAGGCTAAATATGGATGTATGTGGAGCCTACCTCAACGTATATTGGTCCAGGCCATTCAAGCCTTGGATCGCCCAATCATGGAAGCACTCTCTGCCTTGGGTTGCTGCTGGACTCACAATCCAGTAGCAAGCCCACTTAATCTTTTCATTATATATATACACTCTCCATCTGGTGGGGTTCCCCAGTGATTATAGTTGGCCTTCATGAGATTATTTCCACATAGTTAACTGATTTTTGGACCTTAACAGGTCCAAGAAGTCAAACGGGCCAAAAGTTTATCAAAGGGCCTTAAATGTACAATTTTATGGTTAAAACTTTATTTGGCTGTGGGGCCCACCATATTGAGAACCTATGTATGTGTTACATGCTTATGTTTTCTTATAATCATTGGGCTTACTCAATACATTCTTTTGGGTAACCTTTAGTGTTCACATGAGGACCCCATCTTAGATCAGATTTTTGGGGCATCTCATGGGCCCAGAGTGGGTTGAGACGTCCCAGTTTGGCCCAGCCATATATTGGGACGACTTCTACCATTTTGATGGACTTGTGGGCTGAGATAAGGATAGTATTGGGCCCTTGGTTGCCCACTTAAATTGCTAGTTATTAGGCTGATGTAGTGGGGCCCATTTCATCTAAACTTAAACTTATTTTTTTGGGGTCATATATTGTGTACACGGGCTACCCACCAAGTACAACTTAATGCATGGATTCTATGGCCATTGGAATTGAGCCTTGGGCCTTAATTCCCCTCTTGGAGCCCATGTTGTTAAAAGTGGTATTGTATCTTTTTATAGCCTATTACGAGGAATATATGTATGTGGTTACCTTTATTCTTATCTTAAATGTAGGCCTTGGGCCTTCTATCCATATAGTTCGTGGTTGATATGCCTTTTTGGAGAATGGTGGTTAAATGTCCTCGTCATGTACCCCTCTAAGCCTGGTTGTATTTAAGAGTGATTAGATACTCATCTTAGAATCTTGCTAGGCTCATTTTTATATTACTTAGACCCGTAGCTTGTATACTTAGTCTCGTGCCCTAGGTAAATGGGTCCCCACTAGAAGTTGGATTCCTTAAGGATATTGTCTAAGTACCTAGTCTTCGTTCCTTCTTAGACATGAGGAATGTAATATACATTGTATATCGCCATATAGTGTGATTAAATTCATCCTCATGACCCATGTACATCATTGTATACTTGGTTGACAGTGTGTGTGTGTTGTCATATTGTGTCATTGGGCATTGCATGTTACATTCTCCGAGGGACGTAGTATACTCTCTTGAGCACGTTGGATGCTTGGAATTGATGCATGGTTGATTGTGTGATTCATGCATTTGGCATTGCATAGCATATGGACAATTAGTGTCCTTACTTCATCAAGGCTGTAGCCTCCATAGTTACATCGTGCATGGCCATGATTGGACACTGGAAATGTTATATGAGCATATAGGGTGCATAGGATGCCCATGGGTGAAATTCTCAAAACTTCTACGGTACCAAGGATCTGCTCTAGCGCCATGACTGGGTGGAAATAAGAGCGCACTAAGGCCTTACACCTTTAGGCCGTAACTCCCACTGTCGTGTAGTCAGTTGGAATGGGGTGTTGCCTTACCCGTCTGAGGGAAAGAGGGCAGTAGCTAGGTTGAGTTTGACTAGCTCGTGAATGGATCTACTACCGTTAGGCCTTGCCAGTGATTGGCTGTCCATAGGCAGGTAGTGAGGTCTCCTACGCTCATTTGGCTGTGCAGATCTATAGAGTGACAGTCATTCCTCAGTGTAATGGACCCCGGGGATTTCCTTATGATTGGAAATATACTTAATATGTGGATTAGTTATGAGTAGTGACATTACTTTGCATCGGATAAGCCCTTCATGCATTGCCTTAATATGACACCCAGTACTCATTACATTGTATTCATGATATGCCTTAGTAAGGCTAATGATATTGTCATTGAGCATGTTTCCCTTCCCGTATCTCCTATTATTCTTCTGTGCACCATTGTCACACACTTTCACCACCCTCTTAGCTTCTATAAGCTTATGCACGATTGATGTGTGCAGGAGACCCTAAACAGGCGTCGTAGTGACAGAGCGTGGAGCAGAGATGAGCTTGAGGACCCCAGTGTTGCAGACCATCCTTTCCTTTTTCTATTGTCTGATGTATGTCCTTTCAGACCTTATGGATATTTGTAAAAGTTTAAATTCAAAGTGGATTTTGTGATGTGTGCCTTTGTTATTCTTAGATATACTTGTTGTGATCTTGGGTATGCTCGTATTGGAATGATTATACGGTTAAGGAAATCCTCCTTGTAGGATTCCAGGATCGGAACCTGCCTCAGGGGCCGAGAATGGGGTACTATGGAGGCTGTTACGGCCAGAACCGGCCATCGAGTTCCTGGTGAGTCCGGTTACCGAGTCTGGGGCGTGACATAAAGTTAAAAAAATATAATTACTTATTAATTTTCTTAGCAAAAGATATATAGGATAATATTAAAATTATATTTAACATTAATGTTAACATGTATAGCCTCTGTAGCCTTGGTGCCAGAGGAAAATATCTCAAAACCTTCAATGGAACTCCACCTTTTTTTTGCCAAATAATTTGACCTTCATATCGATTTATGACATATTAGACAATTTTGTCTATATTTGTACTATTTTCAAGAAAGAATACAATCATCTGAACATGCATGTATATTCTTATAAGTCATTCCTAATGAGTTGATCATCTTGTTAGCTAGATATGTGCTCTCTGACAACGTATTTCCTTCTGGTAACAACTTCTTAACCATTTGAAGAAGATCATTAAAGCTATTATCCGACCAGCCATTACAAGCCTTTAAACTATATAACTCGATAGTAACCAATAATTTTGTGAGTTCTCTAGTACAAGAAGAGTACAAAGATCGTCTTGCATCATTGAATAAAGCCTTATATCTTTATACATCAAGGTCTTCATGATAATCTTCATTACTTCTAAGATCATTCATAAGAGTATGAGCATGTTCTCCAATTTTTCTAAATGCATCAATAACAAGTTCATCCATTCTAGGATACGCATCATCGAATTGATCATCAAAAGTCATTATGATGGTTTCTCATTACTTTTCGCAAGACTTTCTCGGTGAAAAATCCAATGTGTGTATGACTTATCAATACCGTTAATGGGAAAATGCTCATGAACCTCTCCAAAAGTGAACACCCCACTCCAATTTCATACACGTACACGAATAATGATCAAATATACTACCATTGTTCTTTGTAAACTCAATAAAATGCACAACTTCGTCCAAATATTCTAGACTTAACCTATGTATGTTCTTTATACATCAAGGTTTTCATGATAATCGTCGTATTCCCTTTGATGTATTATTAACTAATCTTTTGGATAGTCCTTTAGTCAGAGGATTTGCTGAATTCTTTTCTGACTTCATAAAGTCAATAGATATGACTTCATCACGCAACATGTGTTTCACTATATTGTGTCTGAGTCTAATGTTCCTGCTTTTTATATTATATATTTTACTCTTTGCTTTTGCTATAGCTGTTTGACAATCACAATGAATAGACATGACCGATATAGGCTTTGGCTACAATGGTATATCAACTAAGGAATTTTTAAGCCACTCGGCTTCTGATCCAACCTTTTCTAAGGCAATAAACTTGAATTCCATAGTTGACCGAGCGATACATGTCTGCTTAGTAGACTTCTAAGAGACTGCTCCTCCACCCAAGGTGAAGACATAACTGCTAGTGGATTTTGTCTCATCTGAATTAGTGATCCAGTTAGCATCACTGTATCCTTCTAATATAGTATGATAACCATTATAATGTAAACCATAAGCCATATTGCCTTTTAGGTATAATGATCTTTTCCAGGGTTATGTGTATATCTACTTAGCCTTCCTACTGTAAAAGCTATGTCTGGTCCAGTGCAGTTTGTTTGATAAATAAGGCTACCAATTATTCTAGAATACTTCAATTAAGACACACTATTACCTGTTGACTCGACTCAAAATTTGTACCCGAGCGACCGTACCGTCGCCGCGGTTCTAATGCCGTGTTTTGTGCAAAAATGCGATACCCATGCTAGGAGTTGTGGGCTTGCATATATCTCGAGAAAATGCTGTGCATTGCGAATTCTGAGAGATTCTAAAGAATCTCTACCTACCTTTCACATCAGCTAGTCAAGTACACAACCCATCACTATCATTTCAAACACATGCTTTCTTTCTCCCCAAGACAAGCAACCTACTCCATAGTCAACCCTCATGTCACTCCACCCATCACTCCATCCCATCTCTCTTACACAAGCAACCCATCCCATCTCATTCTCTCTCATTTTCTCTACCCATCCCAAGCAACCAAGAGAGGTGAGAATGTCCAAGCATTCCAAGGAGAGAAGCGCCAAGGAGAACCTAAGTGTGTGGCCCACTTCCTACCCCTAATCTCTCATCCCAACTCTTCAATCTCCATCTTCCTCGATCAAAGAAGAAGCCTAGGAGCTAAGCATCCCAAAGAACCAAGAAGAAGATCCAACGGTGGGTGAACCTTAGGTTTAGATGTGGATTGTGTTCATGGGACAAGCAGGGCCTACCGATTGATGTTGGGGACCCCATTTTGGGCCTTAGGTGTGGCCAATGGCCCGCCATAATGCATATATGAATTCCATAATGGGGCCATCCTCCATGGACCCCATCATGATGTTTATTTTGGTTATAAGAAGGTCATCTAGACCTTATAATTTAATTAGTGGGAAAGGGACGTCCACCATTGATTTTGATGATTTGAGGGCCCACATATGGTGGGACCCATTTCATGTATATGTTGTAAGCTCTAGGGGAGCTCATAGTGGCAGAGCTCCCCCACCACACGTTCTCTCTCTCTCTCTCTCTCTCTCTCTCTTTCTCTCTCTCTCTCTCTCTCCCATATTTTGTGGCCCACCTGATGATCATGAGAGGGATCCAGACCGTCCAGCAGCAAGGATGCCCTTGTTGTCCAAGTTGTTGGACATCTAACGATCATACAAGCCCTGATGAAGGGAAAACACACATATTAGATTGGTCCCAAGGCCGTGTGGCCCACCTGCATGGACCCTCCCAGGACGTAGGTGTAACATCCCGGATTTTTGCCAACCTGGGATTAGACATCCTTAGGCATTGGGTCAATCTTAACACCTGATTAACTTTTCAAACACTCAATTCAAAGCCTCAAATCCCGTCTTGAACCATTTTCTTCACAAATCCCACCCTTCACTACCTTGTGCTTTCAATTTTTCAAAGCACTTTCGCCCTAGATACTAACTTAAACTAGCTAAGTAGTAAAACTTGGATCACTTTATATACAAACTGCAAAGGCCTAAGTACCACCTCGACCAGAAATCACGTAGGATTAAATCCTTTAGAAATTTAACAAAGTTAACTAAGTACTAAACTCGGTTAGTCATGAAATCCGTTGGGATCGCTTTAAATACGATCTGCAAGACCCAAAACTTGCAAAATCAGTGACTCTAGGTTTCCCTAAAGTTTAGAACCAAACTCATTTCCCGTCTGCTCTCGGGAATGAAATGAAACTTCGTATTAAGTCTAGACCGCACATCGGGAGTCCGATTAACACGAAGCTAAGGAACTAGGACCGCCTCACTGGGCTTGACAATCATCTCAAAAATCAGATCCAGCCGATGTCCCACGGCCATTCGTTTCGATCCGGAGCGAGGGAGTGTGAAAAACACTATTCCCTTTGAAATTAAAATATCTGGAATAGTGATCTGGCACCATTCGCTTACGCATCAGTATTAAGCAACCAGACCGTCAGAATCAGACCAAATTACACCCTCGGATCAGGAAAAATTTCAGGAACATTTACATGTACTTGGAATTTCGGATCGTGGCCCACTGACCGTTGAACTGAAAGTGGCCCGCCACGTGCGATCTGGGAATCCGATCAAGTCGAAAACGTAATCCCTCATAGATCCATGTGTGGTGAGCTTAAGTCTGACGTTTGGCTCAAGGAGGGCCACCAGAACCTCTCTTTTGAGCTGGAAAAGTAACGAAATACCTATATTAGCAGTAACCTTTGAACAGGAGTCTATTTCGGTGAGTTTTGAGACTATATAAGGACCTTAAACCCTCTCTCATGGCAGCCATACGAATTTGGATTTGAGAGAGGGAAAAGAGAGAGAAAGTGAGGGAGAAGTGGGAGAATCTCCCTGCCGTCGTTCCCTGCCACCACACGGGCTGCACCATCCCTTTCTCATCGCTTTCCCGGCGATTCCAGCCCCGTTTCTAGGTAAGAAACCCTAACCCTAATCTGTTTTGGGGTTTAGACTGTTGTAGGTTGTGAAATAGCTAACCTATTTCGTTCTCTAGGTTGCCAAACTCCCGTATACGGAAACTTAGCGAACCTATCAACTCCGTTACAATTCTACGACAAAAGGTGCGGACTTTAGGTGTATAGGTTACGTTTTTCAACGCTTTCAATGTCAGATAATGATAGATTCATGATCTGCATGCAATTGCACATGTACAAAGTGCTTTCCGTTTCCTGTTTCGATTAACGTTGTAGAATATGGAATTTCACATACTCTAGGTATACGTAGAAATACCGTATACGTATTTTTTTTGGAGAAGTGTTTGACATGTTTATTTAATGTATGATTATACTATATATGGATAAAATACTAGTTTGGCGAAAGGAATCGCCGTAATACATGTTCACTTGTAAATGCTACGTATGTTGAAATTGTGTATTCTAGAAATACTGTATACGTATAAATTTTGGAGATGTATGTATCATGATTATTTGCTGTAGTAATATATTATACATGGATAAAATACTAGCTTGGCTAAAGGATAACCCTAATACATGTTTTACTAACATACACCATGTATGTTGTAATAGTGTATTCTAAGTGTTTGTGGAAATGGCTGAATGAGTATGGAATTCTCATTCATGCTCGCCATGACTAATTGTCATGGATTTATGATTGTTATATTGGCGATACCCCTTTGACGAAAGGATTTGCCCTAAATCACGCCACGGCCATTATACACTATATATGCTAAAATGTGTGGCCCAAGTGTTTGTGGAAATGACGGAATGGATATGGAACGTGGATTCCTGCTTGCCATGACTATCCGTCGTGGGTGTACGCGTGTTATGATTGGGGCAACTCCCTAGTGAAAGGATTTGGCCTAATGCCTATGTGATCGACATATGTCATGTATGTTGATGTATGGTTGTTTAAGTGTTTCTTGAAATGTCTGAATGTGTAGTAGTTAGCAAATTGTAATATATAAGGGTGTTGAGATATGACTCTCAACCTCTTTTCACTATGTGTATGATCTCCTTTGATAGTTGTGTGATTAGGATTTGAACATGTACAAACTCATGCTTGTGTTGTGATTCATAACATGCTCAACTGTTTTATGATTTTAACTATGTAATGCATATGTTTAAATTTATATTTATGTTGTATGATCCATCATGGGTGATGGGGGAGCGGAGCAACGAGTGCGTGCAACAGCCCTGGCAGCCCTAAACGGATAATACCAGACTGATTGTATGATTTGAATCCTGATCTATTACTGCTTTATATCTCTGTAATTGATTGTGTTTGGGGCTATGATTATAGTCCAGGCAATCGGTAACGAGATTGAACTCGTGGCTGAGATTCATTTGCCACGTGGGATGTGTTCGACGAACTCGAGTCGTGCGTTGCCTGTCGGCAGTGGCTAGGCCACACGAAGTTGTTTATGCACTTCATGTCGTGCAGCTCAACGGGCGATCGCGCTAGTCGAGCTCATCAAGTAACCCGATCTGCCTTATCCATGTTCACCCTGTTTGGTCGCTACTGCTTGAACCTAGGGTACCAAACTTACCAGTGGCGATCCCCGTTTAACCATGGTACCTAGATCCGCTAAGTCGCATGAGCCGGGCATGGTGGTATGGGACACCGTGGTCGAGCTGTCGGCCTACGCTGGGGCCATGTGCCTCCCCGTAGTGACCATTGCGCAATCAACTCATGAGCCGAATATGGTGGTATGGGACACTGTATTCGAGCTGTCGATACTTCGGCGAGAGCCGAGTACGGTGAGATCTGTGCTCGTGCTGACGGGCGACGAGTCCTCCGTGGTATCATCGAGTACACTCCAAGGGTCTGTGATTGGCGACGAGTCTTTCACAGCAACTAGAGTGTGAGTTGAGGGGAGTACGGTGAGACCTGTACTTGAGCTGACGGCTAGTGATTGAGCCGTGTACGGTGAGACCTGTACTCGAGCTGACGGCCAGCAATTGAGCCGCATACGGTGAGATCTGTATCCGCGCTGACGGGTGACGAGCCCTTTGCGATGCCTTCACTACGCTTCTCAAACCATAATATCGTATGAGATTAACTAGGATTGACGACCCTAGAATGGATCATGTTTGGGAATGATACAAGGGAGGTACCTTAGTTTTCCAATACTGCTGTTTGAAATGGACTAATAAAAACTTGGTAATCATGAGCATCATCGCACCGCATGTGCTTTGTAAATGTGGCGCACTGAGGGAGTAAGCATTCGCGAACGTAAGATGATGTCGCTTGAGGGTGGTTTGGCAAGGGCATACAGCATCATGTCATTTCACTCTTGCATTTAATAAGAGTAGTTAGAATTGTTTGATTTGTACTGCTTTATCATTACTGCTTGATTGAATTGATAACATGTTAACCTATGCTTTACTGTTCCACTGAGTTGATCACTCACTCCCACGTTATGGGACGGTGTTGTACACACCAACCAGATTTGTTGAGTTTCAGGTGGTGGCGAGGCTTGTGAAGCAGAGCCGGACTACTTCTATGATGATAGGAGGAATTCTCCTATCTGTATCTCTCTGGCAGGTCAATGAAGACCTGATATTGTATTGACGGGGCTATGGTACATGGGATAGGAGGCATTACACTTCCTCACATTTGGTATATTTTAAAACTGCACTTGTATTTATTTAACCTGGTAATCTTATCACACTCTGGAGACTCATCGTAGTTTATATATTTTATCTATCTATCACAGTCTTCCGCTTGCAAATTTAACTGTCTCTGGAGTATGATATGCTGCTTTGGCTTAATCTCACTCATGTTCAATGCACGAATACAGTCAACATTCAATCATCATTCATTTTGTTGCATAAGTGATGTTCTGGAACTCGGGAGTTGAGTTTATACTCGACCCCCGATTTTCAGGGCGTTACAGTAGGTATTTGATCCCAACCATCCAATCCCTGACCATCCGAAACGTGGGCCAGATGGGCCGTAATCAGTTAAACAGACTGCTATCCAGCAACAGGTCTCGATGTAGAGGGAACCATAAATATCAGTTTGTTTCTTAACTGGTGGGCCACTGATGTGGACCCCACCTTGATGTATGTTCTTTATATCTACACCGTCCATCACCTGCCCACCCAGAAATTGGGACAGATGGGCCATCTTCAGCCGAACTAGCTGTTGTCCAACAGCTGGTGCTGATGGAGAGGAAAACGCTGATGCTAGTCGAATTATAGCTGGGGGCCACACTCACGTGGACCCCACCTTGAAGTGTGTGATCTATATCCACCATCCACGTGGAGGTGAGATTTCAGGGTGGTCTACGGTCTGGACAAACCCAGTAGCTGGGCACCGCCCAGACCATCTAGCAGGTCTGTCCGGTGGGGATTACCTAGAATCTGCTAGATTTGGAGCAATGTGGCCCACTCACGTGGACCCCACCTCGATCTCTACATGTTGTATACACACCGTCCATCCAACTTTCCAGATCATTAGGGCCATGGGCCCATCAATAGTGATCAGAACCCAGGCCTAATTAGGCCATGCTATAGGGATCTATGGGACAGGCGCTGCTATGAGCGTCTTCTCATGTCACGCTCCAAACTCGGAAATCGGGCTCACAAAATTCCCGATCGCCGAATCCGGTGCCGACAGCCTCCATAGAACCCCATTCTCGTCTCTCAGCGCCCATACGCCAGGTTCCGATCGTGGGATGCTACAAGGAGGATTTTTCAACATCCGTTTAATTTGTAATAAGCATAACCAAAGGCATAACCCACAAACAACAACCAAAAACTCCATCACATTTCCACTATGATAAAAAGCTTTACAAGTACAATGAGCATAAAGGGAAATACAATGGGAATGGACAAAAAGCTCCAAAAGATCTGCTCTGCGCTCTGACCTCAGCGCTGCTGCGTCCTCGCGTTACCTGCACGCAACGGTCGTGCATAAGCTTATAGAAAGCTTAGAGGGTGGTGAAAGTGTGTGCGCAAGGTAGTAATGCAGATATGCAGTATTAGAGTAATGTGGAACATGCTAGTAAATCCATGAATACCGTTAACCGTACCGAGGTTATGCAATGCAAGGCATGAATGATGTCGGCCATACCAAGGCTATGCGATGCAAGATGCAAGTCAAGCATACAAATCCTCATTTAAGTCCACATATCAATACAGCTCAAATCTGGAATATCACCGGGGTCTAGTACACTCTAAACCAGATTGCCGCCCCATCGTGCGTAATAAGGTAAGTGGAAGAGACCGCACTACCCGCCTGTCAATATCGGGCTCGACTCGTCGATAGCGGACCCATTCCTCGAGCTGGTTAGACTCAGCCTAGCATTTGCCCCCTCCTCTCGGGCGGGTAAGGCCGCACCCCCTTCCAACCGACCACGACACAGTGGAAAGCGCAGCCGTCTGGTAATCGGCAATCGACGCTCCTGCACCCATTCGGTCTAGTCGTTAGAGCAACCTCTTGGTACCATAAGGGTTTAGGGACTTTCACCCAGGGGTATCTATAGCACCCCATGTAGAACCAAATTTCCGGTATCCAATCCTGCCAACCACGATATGCCTGTAGAGGCTATGACCATGATGTCGCTAGGGCGCACAGTAACCATGTCACACAATGCGAATGTATGAATCACACTCTCCAGTCATGCAGCAATCCTGCGCGTCTCGTGCGCTCATGTGGGGCAACACTGCCTAACCAGGAGCCCCTAAACAATCTGCCCAAAGGCATATGCTATGATCAGTCACTTCTCATATCAAGCATACATATGATGCGTATGATCATGAATTATGAGACTATACTAAACATGTTATATGGTAATGGATGTTGTTTATAACGGAGATGGGCCTAGGCGGCCTACAAGTATGGGCCTAACAATGGGCCCTAGGGAGAGTCATAATGCAGACATTTAACCAACATTATTCTTCAATGTGGACGTCAAACCAACATTGCTCCCAAGGCGTAGCCCGTAGTGAATATCATTACATGAACTAGGTTGGGGTTACACATTGCAATGGGCCTTAGGTTCATCCCATTGGGCCTTAAATACATCAAATGGGCCATACCATATGGGCCTTTCATTCGTCAAGTGGGCCACATCAATGGGCCGCACCAATGGGCCTTATGTGCATTGCAATGGGTCATAACCTGTGGTCCTTAGAATGCATCGAATGGGCCTAGTCTCATGGGCCTTAAAATACATCAAATGGGCCTAATCCCATGGGCCTTAAAAATGCCAAGGTGGGCCATGCTTAGGTGGGCCACTACATGGCTAGGGGGTCTGAAACATAACGTATAAAGTAGGCCCCACTTATAAAATGGCTTGGATAAAATACCCGCCACATGGTGGGGCCTATCCAAGTGGCCACATGGCCAAATCATCACACATAACATAAAAGAAAGGGGAAGAGAGAGAGAGATAGAGGGTGGGACACGCGTGATGGAGGGACCCCGACATTATGGGCCCTCCCTTGCCACCAAACATACATCAAGGGGGTTCCATTACACATGGGCCCATTAAATCTAAAAATCCAACGGTGGGGATCCCTTCTCCACTAAAGTAGACGGTCTAGATGACCCTAGGTATACAAGAAAATAAACATCATGATGGGGTCCATGGAGAATGGCCCCATCATGGAATGATCATGATGATCGAGGTGGGCCATCGGCCACATCTTAGGGTCCCAAGTGAGATCTAAACCATTGATCGGTTGGCCTCACTTGGCCCATCTTAAAAGAAAATGAAAACTACTCTATCAAAGCACCCACCACTTGATCTTCTTGCTCCTATGGGTTCCTTAATTCCTTAGCTTCGATTCCAATGGAGGAGATGAGGAATGGATGGCTAGGATGGGAGATCTTGGGATGGAAAGGTGGGCCACACTTGGAGCTTTGAAAGAGAGGGAGAGGCTCATACGTATGGGGATTTGCTTGGAATGAGATTTGGAAAAGAGAGAGAGACTTGTAAAGGGAGAGAGAGATGAGTGATGTTTGATGGAGTGATGGATGTGTGTAAGAGCCTTTTTGACTTTTGTGGCTTTTGGTGTAAGAAATGTATGGGTTTGTAAGAATCTTTTTGACTTTGGGGCTTGCTTGGGAAAGGGTGAAAAGTTGATGTGTACTTGACATGATGGGATTGATTGATGGGTGATTGATGTGACATCTCGTTGAGATTCTCTTGGGTTTTGCAACGCGCGGCGTTTTCCTCGCACCGAACGCTGGCCCACATCTCCTGGCCAGGGTATCGCCTCGGCCCGCGAGTCGCGGCATCGGAACCACGGCGACGGTGTGGTCGCATTGGTACAAGTCTCGGTTTGAGTCGACACGGGTTGATGGCATGTGAATCAAGGTCGCGCGCAACGCCGGTTAAGAGTCGAAGGTTGCCGAAATTCGACCGAAAAGACTGCGGGAACCTACGGAACGGTACGGTCTAAGATACGGGTCTTACAGTTCTTCCCTCCTAATAAAAATTTCGTCCTCGAAATTTACACAATCATCGCAACTAGTTATAACTTGTGAGGAAGAAGAGACATAATATCATTATATAAAATCAGAAATAATATACAAAATGCATCACATGATCAACCATCAAAGAGATGGGGATAACACTCTCGAATCTCGGCCTCGCGCTCCCACGAAGCCTCCTCAACAGAATGGTGACCCCACTGAACCTTCACCAACGGAATGACCTTGGTCCGGAGGACCTGTTCCTTACGATCAAGGACACGAACTGGCTGCTCGATGTAAGAAGCATCCTCACGAACCTCTAACGGCTGCCAATCAATAACAGGAACGATGTCTGACCCACACTTCCTCAACATAGAGACATGGAAAACATTGTGGACGCCAGACAACTAAGATGGTAAGGCAAGCCGATAGGCCACGACACCAACGCGCCTAGTGATCTCAAAAGGTCCTATGAATCTCGGGGCAAGCTTGGCTTTCGCTCCAAAACGAACTTCGCCCTTCATGGGCGAGACCTTAAGATATACATGGTCCCCTACATCAAATTCCAAGGGACGACGCCGACGATCAGCAAAACTCTTCTGTCAGCTCTGAGCTGTGCGCATCCTCTGCCTGATGATATCGATAGCCTCTGACGTCTCCTGCACAAGCTCGGGACCTAGGAGAAGGCGCTCTCCAACCTCGGTCCAACAACTCGGTGATCTGCATGGTCTGCCATATAGTGCCTTAAAAGGAACCATGCCGATGGTCGCCTGATAGCTGTTATTGTATGCGAACTCAGCCATTCGCAGATGCTCATCCCAGCTACCCCCGAAATCAATCGCGCAAGCCCGAAGCATATCCTCAAGGATCTGGTTGACCCTCTCGGTCTGGCCATCGGTCTGTGGATGGTACGCGGTGCTGAGCTGCAAATCAGTCCCCATCGCTCTCTAGAAGCTCCCCCAAAACTGAGACGTGAACCTCGAATCTCGGTCAGAAACGATCGAGACTGTAACGCCATGCAGTCTCACAATCTCCTCGAGGAATAATCTCGCAAGCCGGTCCATAAACCAAGTCGTACGCATCGCGAGAAAATGTGTCGTCTTCGTTAGACGATCCACAACAACCCAAATGGTGTCATGACCGCGCTGAGTCCTCGACATGCCCATAATGAAATCTGTTGACACGTGCTCCCACTTCCACATCGGGATACTCAACGGCTGCAATAGACCAAGGGGTCTCTGATGATCGACCTTGACACGCTGGCATGTGTCACACTCGGTCACAAAACTAGTGATCTGGTGCTTCATCCCCGCCCAAAAATACTGTCGCCTCATGTCACGGTACATCTTCGTCGAGCCAGGGTGGATAGAAAATCGCGATCGATGCGCCTCAGTCATAAGATCTCTGCGTAACTCAAAAATATCCGGGACACATAATCGGCCTCTGAAGCGAAGTCCACCATCTGTACCAATCTGCCAATCTACCTGACTCTCGGATATAGTCTCTGCCATATAACTCTGCAACAACTCATCAGCCTGCTGAGCCTCGATCACCCTTGCGACAAGAGAGGGTTGAATCGACAGGCTCGATAACTGCACGATAGAAGACTGCAGGCCGAACTCAAAATCGTACTCTGCTACATCCTCAAGCATCCGCCACTCCTGAATCATCATATGCGCCACCAGGCCTCGTGGCTGACGGTTGAGGGCATACACCACCACGTTCGCCTTACCCGGTTGGTACTGAAGATCAAAGTCATAGTCCTTCAGGAGCTCCATCCAGCGTCTCTGCCTCATGTTCAACTCAGACTGCGAGAAGAGGTACTTTAAGCTCTTATGGTCGGAGAAGAGCTCGAACCTATCCCCATAGAGATAGTGCATCCACACCTTTAGTGCGAAGATAACTGCAGCCAGCTCCAAATCATGCATGGGGTAGTTCAGCTCATGGATCTTGAGCTGGCGAGACGCGAAGGCCACTGGTCTCTCGTGCTGCATCAGGACAGCATCCAAACCAATATGCGAGGCATCGGTGAATACAATAAATCCATCACTCCCAGAGGGAAGAGTGAGGACAGGAGCGAACGTCAGACCGTCCTTCAACTCCATAAATGCTCGCTCACATGCGTCGCTCCAAATAAACTCTGCGCCCTTCTGAGTCAACCTGGTCAGCGGGGCTGTAATACGAGAGAAGCCCTCAATGAAATACCGGTAATAGCCTGCCAAACCAAGGAAACTGCTGATCTCGGACGCGGTCGTGGGCTGGCCCCACTAACGCACTGCCTCGACCTTTGAGGGGTCCACTGGACGCCCTCCCTCGTCACCACGTGACCGAGGAACTTCACCTCTTCCTGCCAGAACTTGCACTTCTCCAGCTCCCCATACAGCTGGTGTCTGCGGAGGGTTTGCAACGTAACCTCTAAATGCTGCTCGTGCTCCTCACGGGTCCTCGAATAGATCAGAATGTCGTCGATGAAGACTACAACAAACTGATCAAGATAAGGGCGGAAGACCTCATTCATCAACTGCATGAATACCGCGGGCGCATTGGTCAGTCCGAAAGACATGACCTGGAACTTAAATGACCATAGCGCGTCCTAAAAGCCGTCTTCGGAATGTCCTCCTCTCGAACCCGAATTTGATGATAACCGGAATGCAAGTCAATCTTCGAAAAGAACTGTGCACCCTGCAGCTGATCAAACAAATTATCAATCCTCGGGAGCGGGTACTTGTTCTTGATCGTGACCTTTTTGAGCTCGCGGTAGTCTACGTAGAGCCTCAACGATCCATCCTTCTTCTTTACGAAGAGTACCGGCGCCCCCCACGGTGAACTGCTTGGACGGATAAAGCCCAACTCACGCAACTCGTCCAACTTCTTCTATAGTTCCCGCAACTCCAACGGTGTCATACGATACGGGGCCTTCGAAATAGGCGCGGTATCGGGCACAAGATCAATCTGAAACTCGGTGAGTCTGTGAGGCGGTAATCCCGGAATCTCCTAAAACACATCAGGAAAATCGCAAACAACAGGCAACTGGTCGATACAAGCGGCAACAGGCTCCTCAATGGCGCAAGACATCAAACAAGACAACGGCTCTCCTCGGGGCTCTACAACGAACTGAAACTGCGGCAAGCCCGGTATATCGAATGTGACGGTCCTCGCGGAGCAGTCCAATATGGCATAGTACTCGGCAAGCCAATCCATGCCCAGGATGACATCAAACTCGGACATCGGTAATGCAAACAGATCGGCAGGTAAAAAGGTATCCCCGACTAGAACGGGGCAAGACGAGCAAAATCGGCCCAACACTGCAGTCTTCCCCAAGGGAGTTGATGCTGACAGACTCTCACGAGTAGACTCCAACGGTAGGCCAGTCGATCGGCAGAAACTTTTGGCCACAAAAGAATGCGATGCACCCGAATCAAACAACACACGTGCAGCGCATGCAGAGACTAAAAGCATACCCTCGACAACCCCTCCAGATGACTGCGGATCCTGCTGAGCCGCGTAAAACCTAGCCTGAGCTGGCTGGGGAGGTGCATGTCCCCTCTGAACGTGTTGCTGCTGCTGGGGTCGCTGAGGCGGTCGGAACTGTTGCCTCTGTTGTTGCGGCCTCGGAGGCTGGTGCTGATGCTGCTGCCTCGGTGCCCTTGGTGGTGGGGGTTGCTGTCGCTACTGCTATGCGGGTCTCTGCTGCTGTGGTGGAGGCTGCTGCGAGTCACCGGAAGGAGCGGGCCTCTTCCGATCTCTCCTCTGACCGCGATCGGACTGAGAACCGGCCCACTCAGCCTCATAAATCTGGGCCTTCCGTACTACTCCCTCAAAAGTCGGGAGCTCATGCCCAATAACACGGCCTCGAAGACCGTAACGTAAACCGTCCTCGAATCGGTGGGCTTTTCGCCCCTCATCATCTACTAGATATGGTATAAACCTAGACAGTGCTACAAAATGGGCGGCATACTGAGCCACTATCATATCACCCTGCACCAGCGCCTCGAACTCCAACGCTCGCTGTCGTCGGATATGATCAGGAAAATACTGTTGGTCGAACCGATCGACAAAATCCTTCCAAGTCCATACAAAATCAGCGCCTGCTGCTAGGGAGACTGACGCCCACCAATGCTCAGCCTCACCATGAAGAAGAAATACGGCTAATCGTACTCGCCACTCGGTCGTGCATCCCATCGTCTCAAATATCTTCTCCACATCGGTACGCCATCTCTCAGCTACCGTCGGGTCTGGCTCGCCCTGGAAACGCGGGGGATCGAGTCATCGGAACTCACGAAGAAGTGCACTCGCATGGTCCTGCTCGGCCTGCTCCGGTGAAACAACAGGGTGCCTGGCCTGTCCCTGAAGTGCAGCCGTCACAGCCTGTAACATCTGCTACAACTGGGAGGCACTCACGGATACGGTCGGATCCACACCGGTCTCTAGTGGAGGAGTAGCATACTCCGGATGGGCAGTAGGAATCTCTAGTAGAGGAGCTTCATCCATATGCTGGGCAGTAGGAATCTCTGGTGGTGGAGCAGGGGTCGTCGATGGTAGTGCGGGAGTCTCAGGCGGTGGTGCGGGAGTCTCAGTTGGTGGTGCGGGGGTTTATCGGGTCACTCTCTGGCGTGCCATGTCCTACAGGAATATCGAAGGCGCCTATCAACTTGGAAACTCTTGAAGGTACGCACGTTAAGGGTCAGTAATAAAATATCACTAAGCTATCCGAACTAAGGACTTAATCATCCTAAACTCATAGCTGATATGTAATGTTGTTCTTAGTTATTCCCGAGTTATGCTCTGATACCAACTTTTGTCACGCCCCAAACTCGGAAACCGGGCTCACAAAATTCCCGATCACCGAATCCAGCGCCGACAGCCTCCGTAGAACCCCATTCTCGGCTCCCAGCGACGCCAGGTTCCGATCCTGTGATGCTACAAGGAGGATTTTTCAACATTCGTTTAATTTGTAATAAGCATAACCAAAGGCATAACCCACAAACAACAACCAAAAACTCCATCACATTTCCACTATGATAAAAAACTTTACAAGTACAATGAGCATAAAGGGAAATACAATGGGAATGGACAAAAAGCTTCAAAAGATCTGCTCGGCGCTCCAGCCTCAGCGCTGCTACGTCCTTGTGTCACCTGCACGCAACGGTCGTGCATAAGCTTATAGAAAGCTTAGAGGGTGGTGAAAGTGTGTGCGCAAGGTAGTAATGCAGATATGCAGTATTAGAGTAATGTGGAACATGCTAGTGAATCTATGAATACCGTTAACCGTACCGAGGCTATGCAATGCAAGGCATGAATGATATCGGCTATACCAAGGATATGCGATGTAAGATGCAAGTCAAGCATACAAATCCTCATCTAAGTCCACATATCAATACAGCTCAAATCTGGAATATCACCGGGGTCTAGTACACTCTAAACCAGATTGCCGCCCCATCGTGCGTAATAAGGTAAGTGGAAGAGACCGCACTACCCGCCTGCCAATATCGAGCTCGGCTCGTCGATAGCGGACCCATTCCTCGAGCTGGTCAGACTCAGCCTAGCATTTGCCCCCTCCTCTCGGGCGGGTAAGGCCGCACCCCCTTCCAACCGACCACGACACAGTGAAAAGCGCAGCCATCTGGTAATGGGCAATCGGCGCTCCGGCACCCAATCGGTCTAGACGTTGGAGCAACCTCTTGGTACCATAAGGGTTTAGGGACTTTCATCAGGGGTATCTATAGCACCCCATGTAGAACCAAATTTCCGGTATCCAATCCTACCAACCACGATATGCCTGTGGAGGCTACAACCCTAATGTCGTTAGGGCGCACAGTAACCTTGTCACACAATGCAAATGCATGAATCACACTCTCCAGTCATGCAGCAATCCTGCACGTCTCGTACGCTCATGTGGGGTAATACTGCCTAACCAGGAGCCCCTAAACAATCTGTCCGAAGGCATATGCTATGATCAGTCACTTCTCATATCAAGCATACATATGATGCGTATGATTATGAATCATGGGACTGAAATTTTTCCTAATCCGAGGGTTTATTTTGGTCTTGCAGATCGTATTTAAAGTGATTCAAGCGGATTTCATGGCTAATCTAGTTTAGTACTTAGTTAACTTTGTTTGATTTCTAAAGGATTTGATCCTAAGTGATTTCTGCCTGAGGTGTTACTCGGGCCATTGTACGAAATTTTTCGAGTCGTAACAATCTTCCCCCCCTTAATGAAAAATTTCATCCTCGAAATTAGTACCTTTTCATACTCTTCGAGAAGCTAAGGGTAGTTCTTTCGGATCTCGGCTTCTGTCTCCCAGGTAGCTTCTTCCTCTGTATGATGCGTCCACAGTACCTTCACGAGTTGAATCACCTTACTGCACAACACCTGCTACTTCCTATCTAGGATACGCATCAGATGCAGTACATATGTAGCATTGTCGCTTAACCGCACCTGATCCCAATGGATGATGTGTGAAGGATCAGGGACATATTTCTTCAGCATACATGAAATATGTTGTGCACGCTCGCGAGTGGTGTAGGCAAAGCGAGATGATATGCCACCGCACCCACTTGATCAAGTATCTGAAATGGACCGATGAATCTCAGTGTGAGCTTCCCCTTCTTCCCAAACCAAAGGACTCCATTCATAGGGAAAACTCTGAGGAATACATGATCCCCAACCTCGAACTCAAGTGGTCGCCGCCTCGTATCGGCATAACTCTTTTGTCTGCTCTGTGTCGTCAGGAGTCGACGCCTGATAATGTCGATCTTTTTCGAGGTCGCCTGTACTAACTCTAGCCCAATGAAATTGCGCTCGCCAACCTTAGCCCAGCAGTGCGGCGCTCTGCAAGGACGACCATACAAGGCCTCATTGGAGCCATACAAATACTCCCCTGAAAGCTGTTGTTGTACGCGAACTCTGCATAAGGAAGACAGTCATCCCAACTGTCCATGAAGTCCAAAACATAAGCCCGCAACATATCTTCTAAAATCTGATTCACCCGTTCTGTCTGCCCGTCGGTTTGAGGGTGAAACACAGTACTAAACTTCAGCTTCACACCCATCGCTTCCTGGATACGAGTCCAAAAGATAGATGTGAATCGCGTGTCGCGGTCCGACACGATCTCTAAAGGAACTCCATGCAGATGGACTATCTCTCTGATGTACAACCTAGTCAAGTTGTCTGCAGAGTTGGTAACTCTGATAGGGAGAAAATGAGCCGATTTGGTCAACCGGTCCATGATCACCCAGATGGAATCATGTCTCTTCCTCGTCTTCGGCAGCCCGATATGAAATCCATAGAGATGAAGTCCCACTTCCATTCAGCTATGGGCATGGGCTGTAGGAGTCCAGGAGGTCGGCGATGCTCGGCCTTGACCTGCTGACACGTGAGACAACGTGAAACATACTCGGCGATATGAACCTTCATATTGTCCCACCAATACGATCACCTCATCTCCTGGTACATCTTCGTGCTACCAGGATGCATCACAAGCTTAGATTTGTGGGTAGTCTCGAGGAGCTCCTGTCACAAGTCATTAATATCAGGAACGCATAGGCGGCCACGGTATCGTAGACCTCCATCTTTGCCAACTCTCCACTCGGAGTCCTCGGCGTCGCTAGCTTGCTCTCGAAGCTCAAACAACCGCCCATCGCCCTTCTGGGCCTCGATAATCCTATCATTAATAAGTGGCCGCACCCGACCATGCGCGACACACTCAAATGGCTCCTCCACTGTGAGTTTCTGCTCGAAGTCCCGCACGAACTCCAACATATTCACTCTGTTATCATCAGTGGAGCCGCAAATGCAATAGCCTTCTTGTGGCTCAACGCGTCCGCCACAAGGTTGGCCTTCCCAGGATGGTAGGAAACCTCGAACTTGAAGTCTTTTAAGGTCTCCATCCATCGGCGTTGCCTCATATTTAAGTCTCGCTGAATGAATATATACTTAAGGCTCTTGTGGTCGCAGAAAAGCTTGAACTCCTCTCCGTAAAAGTAATGTCTCCAAAGCTTCAATACAAAGATGACAACTGCTAACTCAAGGTTGTGTGTAGGGTAATTCTCCTCGTGCTTCCTTAATTGTCTCGAGGCATATGCAATCACCCTATCCTTCTGTATAAGGACGCAACCCAAGCCAACGCGAGATGCATCAGTGTATATTATGTACTTAACCCCTTGCTCTGGCAATACTAGCACAGGGGCGGACGTCAACTTGTCCTTTAGCTCCTGAAAAGCTGCTTCTGCCTTCTCATTCCAGGCGAACTTCAGATCTTTACGCGTCAACTGTGACAACGGCCTGGTAATCTTTGAGAAGTCTCGAATGAAGCGTCAATAGTACCTTGTCAAGCTAGGAAAACTCCTCACCTCAGTAATTGAGCCAGGCTGCTTCCAATCCTGAACCGCGGCTACCTTAGCAAGTTCCACAGCTATCCCATCTTTGGACACTACATGTCCCAGGAACCTGACTTCCTCCTGGCAGAAGTTGCACTTCTTATACTGCGGGAACAACTGGTTCTTCTTTAGAGTATCCAACACCGCTCTCAGGTGCATCTCGTGCTCTTCCCGACATGTGGAATATATCAGGATGTTATCAATGAATACGATGACGAATCGGTATAAGAATGGCTGAAATACCCTATTCATCAAGTCCATAAACACGGCCGGTGTGTTCGTAAGACCGAACGACATCACCAGGAACTCGTAATGCCCAAAACAGGTCCTGAAAGCTATCTTCTGCACGTCTTCATCTCTGACGCGCAACTGGTGGTACCCTGACTGCAAGTCGATCTTCGAGAAATACCTTACCCCCTTCAACTGATCAAACCGATCATCTATCCTGGGCAAAGGATACTTGTACTTCACGGTGACTTGGTTCAACCTACAGTAATCAATACACAACCGTAGTGAGCCATCTTTCTTCTTCACAAACAGTGTAGGTGGTCCCCAAGGAGACACACTAGGTTATATAAAGCCCTTCTCTACTAGCCCGTTAATCTGTTTTCGCAGTTCCTCCAGCTCACACGGAGGCATACGATAAGTCGGCAGAGAGATGGGTGTCGCACCGGGCAAAAGATTAATGGTGAAGTCGATCTCGCGCCGAGGAGGCAACCCAAGAATCAGTTCAAACACGTCCGCAAAAGCCTGGACTACAGGCATATCCACAAGCGTTGGAACATCAATAGCCTCTAATAAAGAAGCGTAACATCGTAACCGAGTAGCGTGACTGACCTGAATAGAAAAAGTAAAGGCCTTGCCATCAAGTCTATAGGCTGTCACCACCCTAGTCTCGCAGTCGATCTCTGTTCGTATCTTAGTGAGCCAATCCATACCAAAGATAACGTCGTAATGGAACAGGGGGACGACGATCAGGTCAACTAGTATCATCCTGCCACCCAAGTATATCGGGCAGCCCTCACACATATGAGTAACTTCAGAGGAAGTCCCTGTGGCAGTGATGACCCTCACTCCTCTCGTAGGAGCAGTAACTAAACCCAGTCGCTTGATTGTCGTGCATGAAATCATAGAGGTAGTGGACCGAGTGTCCACCAATAAGAAGACGGGAGTGCCTTGGACGTGTGCAGTGACCTCGAAGGCCATAGGCGTTGAAGGTACTGTCTCCTGTTCCTCTGCCATAAGCGCATGAACACGCGCTTGCTGAGATCAGTTGGGCTAAGGTACCATGGGCCGTTGAGGCGGCCTGAAGCGTGGTGTAGGAGGTCTAAAGGATGGGTGCGCAGGTGCAATCCGTAGTGGTGGACCCGATAAGGCCTGAGGGTGTGGGTGATCAATCTTCTGCGGCGGAGAGAACCCGCTATCCCTCATCCGCGCAAAACAGCTCTCGACAGGGTGACCCGGTTTCCCGCAGTATGTACAGGTCACACTTGGACGCCTCATCGGAACCACTAGTGTCGCGATCCTAGGAGGTGAATCGGTACGAGACCTCTTACCGAGGAAAGGCCTGCTCAGCATATCCGGTCGTGGCCTAGGCACCATAGGGCCACGAGAGAGTGTCACACGGTCTACATCCCGCTTCGCCTGAATGGACGCATGAATCAACTCTGCATAAGATGATATACGGATACAGCACATCTTCGATCGGATGTCAGGTCGCAAGCCCTCAGAAAAATGCCTAATCCACATTGGCTCATCAGTAAGGATAGTCAGAATAAAGCTGCCCAACTCAATAAAGCGATGCTCATACCCAATAACTGTCATGCCTCCCTGTCTGAGGCGTAGGAACTCGTTCTCCCTCTCGTGTCGGTAGGCCTGAGGATAGTATTTCTTATGGAACCGAAACTCAAAGGCAGCCCACGTCGCTACATAACCTACGTCGACAGTTCACAGTATATTATCCCACCATAAGCTAGCCTCCTTCTCGAACATAAAAGAGGCTAACTTGACCTACTTAGCCTCAGTACAATGCAGCATCTTCAGTATCTTGGAGATGCAGTCTAACCAGTATTCAGGCTCCTCGGGTCTGTGAGAACCCGTAAAAGTGGGAGGCCTCAAGCGCTAGAATCGTTCAAGAAGACCGCGAGTACCCACGTCTCCCGCAGTGTAGGCAGTAGGCGAAGGTGGAGGTACATCCTCAGCCTGAGCAGGAGGCTCGGCAGTCTCGGTAGGGCATGTAGATGGTGGAGGTGGAGTCGCACTCCCACCCTGAGATAAGACCACCAAGAGCTGCTGGTGCTACTGCTGCATCAGCATCATCATCTGCTCAAACCTATCAGCAGGTGGAGCAGCTTGTGGCTCATACTGTGTCGAAGAGGATGCCTGATTCTGCTTGCGAACCGGTGGTGTAAAAGGTGGTAGTCCACCAGTAGGACCAGTAGAAGGCTGATCTGAGCCAGAACCTGGGTCCGTAGGACCACCTCTGCGAGGAAGAGTTTGGTCCATCGAGTCAGTGAGCAAGAGGGGTGTCGTGCTTCTCGTACACCTCTGTGACATGCCCTAAACAGGATAGGGTACAACACATGTAAGATGAAGCATAACAACACAATACATAATCACTTAAGCATTCCACAAACTTCATAACAAAAGAGGCTGTATGCATTTCATTACTAAAATTGTCATAACACATGGAATACAGAGTTACATGAATCATGACAAAAGATTAACGTGAGCTAATTACAACCAAGCTTCAATTACTAAAACCATGCTACTACTATATCCATCAACATTAAAACATAAACCGCCTAAAGCGGTAAGCAAAACAAACTACAAACAACAACTTGGATGACTAGGCATCCGAGTCAAGCGATGGAGGAGGGGCGCCCTTATCCTGCAGACAACACAGGATAGTCTTCAAGGTGTGAGTCACTTTCTTAAACTTGTGCTTCACAAGGCCTCGAAGGTCCATAACATCCTGCTGCAGGACGGCCTGACCCTGTCGTAGCTCAGCATGATCTTCCTCCAGCCGAGCAATACGAGTATCCCAAGCTGCCCGATCAGTGCCTTGCACTGGTGCCATAGGAGGGGAGCTCTCCTCAGTATCCTGGGCCTCAAGTTCCTCTTCTTGTTCCTCGTCTATCTCATCACCACTTCTTTCCTCACTCTCCTCCTCTAGATCAACACTTTCCTCCCCCTCACTATCAGGCTCATCCTCATACTCGTCGGATCGGGCTTGGCGTTGTCTAGGACCGATCCCCATGTTGTTAAGCGTAGCATTGCTTATGATCCGAATTGGCGCATTATCATCCATACTAAGTCTATAGCCGACCTCTCGAGCAAGCTTACATATCAATCGGCCGAACGGGAGTGAAATATCATTCCTGACAGACTGAGCGGTCTGGACTATCTGGAATAGGGTAAACATGAGTAGGCACAACTTATCCCCGTGTCCAACCCTGTACAGTAAGTCAACCATCAATCGGGTACATTCAGTGTGGTTGCCCCACCGTG
This sequence comes from Magnolia officinalis, assembly GCA_021015155.1. Taxonomy (NCBI): domain Eukaryota; kingdom Viridiplantae; phylum Streptophyta; class Magnoliopsida; order Magnoliales; family Magnoliaceae; genus Magnolia; species Magnolia officinalis. Next base: position 40,043 of record JAJHSJ010002665.1, on the reverse strand, counting down.
GATACACATTATACGTGAAAATATAATGAAGCTGGCAAAAATCGTCTGTTAACTTCGTCGATGGGAGGCAGTTGCTTCTAGTCTAGGGAACCAGTCGGCCACATAAATATCGCGTACGACGATCTCTTTCTCACACACTCTTGAAATAACCCTCATCAGCATGTACTTCACCACGTGGAATTCCCATGACCCGAGACACTAAGTCCATGTTGATAGTGTAATTCTGCTCCCTAATAGAAACGGTGAACTGGAGGGGATCTAGTGATGGGTCTCGGATATGAGTGTAGAAAGCACGAACCGTGTTCTCACATGTGGGAGTCTTACCATCGAACATAGGACCCCACTCAACGTCCACCAAGTGGTCCATGATCGGGTGTAGTCCAAACAACCTCTCATCCACGTGAGCTTCAAATATAACCCTGCGGCCACCAAACTGACCATGCTCAAAGCCTATCGGTAGCGCTCTTTCGATGGGAAGTTAACGATCTAGGTCCCGCTTCGACCTATGCTCACGGACGGTACTTATACCTGCCCCGGCGTCAGTCCTTTTCCTTGAACGGTGTGGGCGACTAGGCCCGGCTTCATCCATGGTGCTCTTCCTCTTTTCCATGAGAGAAAAGATGGTGGAGATGGAGAAAATGGCCGCAACAAACTCAAATAGGGCCATGGGAAGTGACGAAATGTGTTGGAAAGAGAGAGGAAAGGCTGGAGTTGCTGATCCTCCATAGGTTTGAGCCTCAACAGAGGTTGTAAAGGCCCAACAAACAAGGAGTAAGGAAGGGAAATGAAGAGAAGGGATGGGTCAGCTGCTTACATGATTTGGAGCCACGAATGGGAGGTGTAATGGCTCAAAGGGGAGAGAAACAAGTGGGTAGGGAGGTATGGATTGCTGGAAACATTGGAAGGGATTGAGTTGTGGTTGAAAATGGTAGATTGGGCGATTGGGAGAGAGATTTGAGAGGGAAATCAGTGAGTTGAAAGAGGAAAGAGGGCTTGGAAGGGTGGGAAAGGAAAAAAAGGCAAAACAGACCACTTATGGGGTCCCCACGAAAATTTCGCGGGCCCCACATGCACCTAGGGGTCGGCCTGACGCCGACTCGTACCAGCATGACCAGGCCGGCCCAAGGGGACCGCGGTCCTCTGGACCGTCCGTGGTGCCACCAGGGTAGGGTGGTGGCCACCCCCCTCCCAAGGTGCCAAAGACACCTTGGGTTCACTGTGGGTCCCCCCGGATTGCATCGTGTGGCCCTCGACTCCGTTTCGAGTCGTTTCGGGTCCTTTCGAGTATATTCTGATACATAATGGTATTTTACCAAATTTCGACAGCTGGGATTGGGTGGATTGTGATTTAAACCTGCCGTTTGATGGTCTAGAAGTATTTTAAGGTCGACCCGTGCGGCCAGGGTTGAGTACAGACTTGATTACAGCGATCGTTTTCAGTGAACTTCGTTGTTGGGCGAAACTAGGATGCCTAAAACTATTTCTACATTGTTCTCGCACCCTCCTAAGTCGAAATGCGTCAGCGTACGTCGTGAGACCATAACTCAGGTCCAGTTTAATCCAAATCATGTTCTGATACCAACTTGGGAGTCTGATGGATCGTCGGTACCGGCGTCTAAGACAGAGCCTGATGGGTGTCCAGAACACTGTCCCATAACGTGGGAGTGAGTGGCTAACTCAGTGGAACAATATAGCATAAGTTAACATGTTATCAAATCAGTCAAGCAGTAATGATAAAGCAGTACAAACAACATTCCTAAGTACTGTAATTAATGCAAGGATGAGATGCAATTATAATGCATGCTCTCGCCAACATACTCCCTCGTGCGGCACCATCTTACGTCCGCGGCATGCTGGCACCCTCAGTGCTCCACATCTTCTAGGCACATGCAATGCGATGATGAGTATGATTACCGAGTTGTTATTAGTCCATTTCAAACAACAGTATTGGGAAACTAAGGTACCTTCCTTATATCATTCCCAATAATGATCCATTATAGGGTCGTCAGTCCTAGACAATCTCATATGATGGTGTGTTTCTAGGTCGCTGCAAGGGCTATCAGGGCTGTTACACGGAACCGTTACACCATTCCCCCATCACCTTATCAAGACAGGCCTAGTTTATACTCTTGTTGCTACAAGAAGGCTAGTTGCATCTCTGTAGCTTCAAAGTATGCTCGAGGTCACTACAAAGGGCTCGACACCAATCAGTGTAGGCCGACAGCTCGAATACCGTGTCCCATACCACCGTATTCGGCTCACGAGTTAAGGTTGCTCACTAATCACTACGGGGAGGCACATGACCCCAGCATAGGCCGACAGCTCGACCACGGTGTCCCATACCACCATACACGACTCATGAGTCTTGGCGGATCGTGGTACCACGGTTAGTGGGATTCCACTGGTAAGGTTAGTACCTCAGGTTCAAGCAGTAGCGTCCAAACATGGTGAACATACATTAGACGGATCGATTTACTTGACGAGCTCGGCTAGCTCGAGTGCACAACAAGTTGAACGATATGAAGGGCATAAGCACTTCGTGTGGCCAGCCACTATCATCAACCGAAGTACAACTCGGGTTCGTCGAACACATTCTACGTGGCGAATGAATCTCAACCACGTACTCGAGTTTGTTACCGATCATCGGGACTATAATCATAGCACCAATCACAATCAATCCTTAACCAGAAGCATATAGAGTAAAGCATAATAAACAAAGTAATTCGAGCACGTTAACAAACATGTCATAAAGCATGTTACAAAGCACAATATGAATAAGAAATATAAACACATATATTTCTTAGTAAGCGGTTAAATTAAACAACCAACATGGAGGAAATCATATACATCTCTAAGGTAGTTGAGAATCCCATCTCAACAGCTACCTGAAGCATGATTATCTAAGCACTTATTCTTACAAGCATTTTCACCAACACTTAGAATACACTATTTGAACATATATAGTGTATATTAGCAAAAACATGTATTAGGGCGAACCCTTTCGCCAAGTACGTATTATACACATATATAATATGTTCATACAGTAAATAATCATGGCAAACACATTTCCAAAATTTATACGTATACGGTACTTTCTACAATTACTAGGAATACAGTATATTCAACATAGTTATCGTATAACCGAAAAGTGAAACGGACAGCACTTTGTACATGTTCAATAACATACAGATCATGAATCTATCATTATCTGACATTGAAAGCGTTGAAAACCATAACATATATGTCTAAAGTTCGCACCTTACGCCGTAGAAGCATAAAGAACTTGATAAATTTGCTAAGCTTTAGTATACGGCAGCTTGGTAACCTATAGAATGAAATAGGTTAGCTATTTCATAACCTACAACTATCAAAACCCTAAAACAGGTTAGGGTTAGGGTTTCTTACCTAGAAACGATGTTGGAATCGCCGGGAAAGCGATTAGAATGGAGTGGTTAAGCTTGTAGAGGGAAGGGGAAAATAGCAGCGAGGTTCTCCCACTTCTCTCACACTTTCTCTCTCTTTTCTCACTTCTCACACCTAGGGTTTTTCTCAAATTCGTATGGCTGAATGAGAGAGGGTTTTAATGTCCTTATATAGCCTAAAATCACACCAAAATAGACCTAAGGTCAAGGTATACTTAGGTTATATCCAAAGTGGGTCAGTTTCAGCTCAACGGAGGACTTCTGGAGGCCCCCCTTGAGCCAAAGGTCAGACTTAAGCTCACCAACCTTGGATCTAGGTGGAGTTAAGTTTTCATTCCAGTCGGATTCTCAGATCACACGTGGAGGACTAGTTTCAGTTCAACGGTCATCGAATCCCAATCGGGGATTTCAAATATACTGCCGTATATATAAAAATTTTCCTAATTGGAGGGTGTATTTGGATCTTGCAGATCATATTTAAAGTGATTCAAGCAGATTTAAAGGCTAATCTAGTTTAGCACTTAGTTAACTTTGTCTAATTTCTAAAGGATTTGATCATAAGTGATTTCTGCCTGAGGTGGTACTCGGGCCATTGTACGGAATTTTTTGAGTCGTTACACTCCCATTGTTGATACATCGTCCCTTTCATAGCCTTTTTCTGAGTTTGCTACCCAACCCCTTCCACCCCCTCCTCCACCCATTTCCCATAAAGAAGAAATTGAAGAAATCTTGGATGACGAGATAGTATCCACGAGAGATGGAGGTTTTCAAAGGTATCTTATCAAGTGGAAGAACAAACCATCATCTGAATCTACGTGGTTGTCGGGCGATGCATTGCAGGGTATTGATCCAGATCTACTAGAGCACTACAAAAGTTTCAACTCGTCGGAGTCGAGTTTTTCTCACCCAAGGGGAATTGATGCGGATACAAGCACATTCAAGGTGTATCAACAAAGAAAGCGTCAACCACAAGTCTCGTCCTTATGAATAGGCGACTATTGAGGAGCTGAAGACCTCTCACATGTGATTGGACATATAGAAGACCTCACTCAGGGAAGACATATGTGAAGGAAGATTGGAGAAAGAAGACCGAGAGCCCGAACTTTCCCGTACTTATGTTATTTGCGCATTTTTGCTTAGTTAGGGGTCTTTTAGTAATTTTATATCTTTATTTACTTATTTTAGGGGTATTTTAGTAAATTTATGCTTTTATTTTCTTATTTAAGTGGGCTAAAGCCCTAAACTCAAAATTTTAACTATTGATTAATGAAAAGCAAACCCTTTGGTTGCCTCCTTCCTCTCTTCTCTCTAATGGTGTTTCTTCTTTTCCCTTGATCTTCCTCTTCTAATTTCTTCTTGTGCTCCTCCAACTTCTTCAAAGTAATTATTTTCTTCTTTCTATTTTCCAGTTTTGGCTAATCCTTCTTCGATCAAAATCTTGAGAACCGATCTAAACCCTAAACCCCCAAATTCTCAAATCCCTAATCCGAGAAACTTCTTGGTTCTTCGGACTAATGATCTTCATTGATCGATTGGGTGTGACCATGCAAGATCGGGAGGTCTCATCTCTCACCGGATCTAACCTAAGTAATAATTGAATGCCACACTCCATGGTTGTGATGATGGTCCGCTCCATTGCATGTTTCCTTTATGATTTCTCAGTTATGATGATTACTGCTAGAATTTTAGATCATTTATTCCTTTTATTTCCGCTGTTTAATTATGTTCATGAGCATGCATTATAATTAGGGCTGTCCTGCATCATTAAGTCCGACCACACGCAGAAAAGGGGGCTCCAAAAGTGCTCCGTTGGATTGGAACAGCCGATCTTTGGACATAACCTAAGTATACCTTGGCCCTGGGGCCATTCCCATCAGTTCTTGGCTTATATAAGGGCCTTAAACCCTATCTCTCATATTCCATACGAATTTTAAAACCCGAAGAAAGAGAGGAGAGGAAAATGAAAGGAAAGAGAGAGAAGAGAGAGAGAGAGAGAGAGAGAGAGAGAGAGAGATTCATCATAGGATTTGATCCCGTTGCTCCATGCACTTAGCCACCTTATCTGTATCACAAATCCGGCGTTTTTGACAATGTACTTGGTTAAGAAAACCTAACCCTAATCTGTTTTAGGGTTTCAGATAGTGTAAGTTATGAAATAGCTAACCTCATTCATGTTATAGGTTGTCAATCCGCCGTTAACAAAGACTAAGTGTCTAAAACGAATCCGTTATGCGTTTACCAGCGTAAGGTGCAGACTATATACGTTTAGGTTATGGTTTTCAAGACTTTCAATGTCTGTTAATGATTTATTACTGACGTGAGTGCAATTTCACATGCCAAATGCGATGTTTGTTTCGCGTTTCAGATATATATGAACTATATTGAGTTTAGTGTATTCCATGTATGTGTAGAAAGTGTGTTTGTATTAGGTAGTTGTATGTGTAACAACTCCTTGGTGAAAGTGTGTTTGTCATGATTAATTGCCGTGTGTTTTTACTAGTTGTATGTGTAACAACTCCTTGGTGAAAGGATTTGCTCCAATACATGTTATGGCCAACATACGTCGTGTATGTTAAAAAGTGTAGTTTAAGTGTTCGTAAAAATGTCTGAATGAATAAGTACTTGGCATCAGGTACTTTATATGGGTGTTGAGATAAAAAGTCTCAACTACCTTCTCTATGTGTATAAATTTGTCCATGTAACCTATACCATATTGTCTACTTTACTTATGAAATGCGCATGTGTGAATTCCTATGTATGTTGCACTTCATAACATGCTCAAATGGTTGTAGGATTAGAATTATGTGTTTATTATTGTTTTAACTATTTCATATGAATACTTGTTGGAATTGGATGTGTTTGGGACTACAGTATTGTAACGCCCTGAAAATCGGGGGTGGAGCATAAACTCAACTCCCAAGTTCCAGAACATCACATATGCAACAAAATGAATGATGATTGAATGTTGACTATATTCGTGCATTGAACATGAGTGAGATTAAGCCAAAACAGCATATCATACTCCAGAGACAGTTAATTTGCAAGCGGAAGACTGTGATAGATAGATAAAATATATAACCTATGATGAGTCTCCAGAGTGTGATAACATTACCAGGTTAAATAAATACAAGTGCAGTTCTAAAATATACCAAATGTGAGGAAGTGTAATGTCTATTATCCCAAGTACTATAGCCCCGTCAATACACTATCAGGTCTTCATTGACCCGTCAGAGAGATACAGATAGGAGAACTCCTCCTATCATCATAGAAGTAGTCCGGCTCTGCTTCACAAACATCGCCATCACCTGAAACTCAACAAATCTGGTTGGTGTGTACAACACCGTCCCGTAACGTGGGAGTGAGTGATCAACTCAGTGGAACAGTAAAGCATAGGTTAACATGTTATCAATTCAATCAAGCAGTAATGATAAAGCAGTACAAATCAAACAATTCTAACTACTCTTATTAAATGCAAGAATGAAATGACATGATGTTGTATGCCCTTGCCAAACCACCCTCAAGCGACATCATCTTACGTTCGCGAATGCTTAACTCCCTCAGTGCGCCACATCTACAAAGCACATGCGGTGCGATGATGCTCATGATTACCAAGTTATTATTAGTCCATTTCAACCAGCAGTATTGGAAAACTAAGGTACCTCCCTTATATCATTTCCAAACATGATCCATTTTAGGGTCGTCAATCCTAGTTAATCTCATACGATATTATGGTTTCAGAAGCATAGTGAAGGCATCGCAAAGGGCTCGTCACCCGTCAGCGCGGATACAGATCTCATTGTATGCGGCTCAATTGCTGGCCGCCAGCTCGAGTACAGGTCTCACCGTACTCGGCTCAATCCCTAGCCGTCAGCTCGAGTACAGGTCTCACCGTACTCGACTCAACTCATACTCCAGTTGCTGTGAAAGACTCGTCGCCAATCACAGACCCTTGGAGTATACTCGAAGATAATACAGAGGACTCGTCGCCCGTCAGCACGAGCACAGGTCTCACCGTACTCGGCTCTCGCCGTAAGTATCGACAGCTCGAATACAGTGTCCCATACCATCGTATTCGGCTCACGAGTTTGGTTGCGCAATGGTCACTACGGGGAGGCACATGGCCCCAGCGTAGGCCGACAGCTCGACCACGGTGTCCCATACCACCATGCCCGGCTCATGCGTCTTAGCGGATCGAGGTACCATGGTTAAAAGGGGGTTTCACTGGTAAGTTTGGTACCCTAGGTTCAAGCAGTAGTGTCCAAACAGGGTGAACATGCATAAGACAGATCGGGTTACTTGACGAGCTCGAGTAGCACGATTGCCCGTTGAGCTGCACGACATGAAGTGCATAAACAACTTCGTGTGGCCTAGCCACTGCCGACAGGCAACGCACGACTCGAGTTCGTCGAACACATCCCACGTGGCAAATGAATCTCAGCCACGAGTTCAATCCCGTTACCGATTTCCTGGGCCATAATCATAGCCCCAAACACAATCCATTGCAGATAGATAAAGCAGTAATGGATCAAGATTCAACTCATACAATCAAGATCTGGTATTATCCGTTTAGGGCTGCCAGGGCTGTTGCACGCACTCGTTGCTCCGCTCCCCCATCACCCATGACGGATCATACAACGTAAATATAAATTTAAACATATGTGTTACATAGTTAAAATCATAAAGCAGTTGAACATGTTATGAATCACAACACAAGCATGAGTTTGTACATGTTCAATTCCTAATCACACAACTATCAAAGGAGATCATACACATAGTTAAAAGAGGTTGAGAATCATATCTCAACACCCTTATACTTTACAATTTGCTAACTACTACTCATTCAGACATTTCAAGAAACACTTAAACAAACATACATCAACATACACAACATATGCCGATCACATAGGCATTAGGCCAAATCCTTTCACTAGGGAGTTGCCCCAATCATAACACGCGTACACCCACGACGGATAGTCATGGCAAGCAGGAATCCAAGTTCCATATTCATTCAGCCATTTACACAAACACTTGGGCCACACATTTTAGCCTATATAGTGTATATTGGTCGTGGCGTGACTTAGGGCAAATCCTTTCGTCAAAGGAGTATCGCCAATACATCAATCATGAATCCATGACAACTAGTCATGGTAAGCACGAATGAGAATTCTATACTCATTCAGTCATTTTCACGAACACTTAGAATACACTATTACAACATACATGACATATGTTAGCAAAATACGTGTTAGGGCTAACCTTTTTGCCAAGTGAGTATTTTATCCATGTATAGCATAATCATACATCAAATAATCATGACAATTGCATTTCCAAAAATTACACATATACGGTATTTCTAGAATACACAATTTCAAAATACGTAACATTTACAAGCGAACATGTATTACGACGATTCCTTTCGCCAAACTAGTATTTTATCCATATATTATATAATCATACATTAAATAAACATGTCAAACATTTTTCCAAAAAAAATACGTATACGGTATTTCTACATATACCTAGAGTATGTGAAATTCCATATTCTATAAAGTTAATCGAAACAGGAAACGGAAAGCACTTTGTACATGTGCAATTGCATGCAGATCATGAATCTATCATTATCTGACATTGAAAGCGTTGAAAACCATAACCTATACACCTAAAGTCCGCACCTTTTGTCGTAGAATCGTAACGTAGTTGATAGGTTTGCTAAGCTTCCGTATTCGGCGGTTTGGCAACCTATAGAACGAAATAGGTTAGCTATTTCATAACCTACAACCACCCAAGCCCCAAATTAGATTAGGGTTAGGGTTTCTTACCTAGAAACGGGGCTGGAATCGCCGGAAAAGCGGTGAGAACGATGCAGTGGAGCATGGATACCAGCAGGGAAGGACGGCAGGGAGATTCTCCCACTTCTCCCTCACTTTCTCTCTCTTTTCCCTCTCTCAAATCCCAAATTCGTATGGCTGCCATGAGAGAGGGTTTAAGGTCCTTATATAGTCTCAAAACTCACCGAAATAGACTCCTGTTCAAGGGTTACTGCTAATATAGGTATTTCGTCACTTTTCCAGCTCAAAAGAGAGGTTCTGGTGGCCCTCCTTGAGTCAAACGTCAGACTTAAGCTCACCACACATGGATCTATGTGGGATTACGTTTTCGACTCGATCGGATTCCTAGATCGCACGTGGCGGACCACTTTCAGTTCAACGGTCAGTGGGCCACGATCCGAAATTCCAAGTACATGTAAATGTTCCTGAAATTTTTCCTGATCCGAGGGTGTAATTTGGTCTGATTCTGACGGTCTGGTTGCTTAATGCTGATGCGCAAGCGAATGATGCCAGATCACTATTCCTGATATTTATTTTGGAATGGGAATAGTGTTTTTCACACTCCCTCGCTCCGGATCCAAACGAATGGCCGTGGGACATCGGCTGGACCTGATTTTTGAGATGATTGTCAAGCCCAGTGAGGCGGTCCTAGTTCCTTAACTTCGTGTTAATCGGACTTCTGATGTGCGATCTAGACCTAATACGAAGTTTTGTTTCATTCCCAAGAACAGCCGGCAAATGAGTTTGATCCTAAACTTTAGGGTAACCTAGAGTCAATGATTCTACAAGTTTTGGGTCTTGCAGATCGTATTTAAAGCGATTGGTGCTAATTTCACAGGCACTCTAGTTTAGCACTAGCTAATTCTCGCCTAATTTCTAAAGGATTTAATCCTAATTGTTTTCTGGTTGAGATGGTACTTAGGCCTTTGTAGTTTGTATATAAAGTGATCCAAGTATTACTACTTAACTAGTTTAAGTTAGTGTCTAGGGCGAAAGTGCTTTGAAAAATTGAAAGCATAAGGTAGTGAAGGGTGGGATTTGTGAAGAAAATGGTTTAAAGAGCAATTTTAGACTGTGGGATTGAGTTTTGACAAGTTGATAAGGTCTTAGGATCGACTCATTGCCCTAGGACGTCTAATCCCAGGTTGGCAAAAATCCGGGATGTTACAATCTACCCCCCTTAAAACAAAATTTCGTCCCCGAAATTAGATAAGGGTTATAAGGGAAGATTCCTATTATTTCACTTGCCTAAGACTTATTGATTTCCAAGTTTCTACGCGTGGTAGGGTATATACCATCTGATTCATTTTAGTCTACCCCCCTTAAAACTTATTTCTCTATACATTTCTCATACCCTGATGGTTTGCTACAATTTATTTCTGTACCTAGTTGGAGTCTTGACGACAATTCCCAATTATCTAGAGTAAGATAGTTGTTTTCATTGTTTGACCAACACGGAGAGACGTTTATGGTGGGCTTAATCCCGATACATCGATCATCTACCGGGTCAGGGTAGAAAGCTCATCGTATCCCTTCTGAATCCTGGTGGATCCTGGTCTTCTGCTCGGCCAAGCAGTGAGTCCATTGGTAGTCACCCAGGATTGAGAATTGGGTCAAGCCGCGAATGTTTCGCAGTTGTATATTTCAGTACCTCCGTAGTCCGATCACTCTAGAAACGTAGGGAGTGTCCATCATTGAAAGGCTCAAATGGTCTATGTCTAAGGTTACCCTTTAAGTCTTAGTCTAAGAGAGTCCTTATTATTATCTATGTCCAAGGAAATGGTGAACCAAATCTTACTAGATCATCCTAAAATAGTTTCTCATAGTAGAACTTATTAGGGCTTCTATACTGTTCGTATTTATCGAGCACCGTTTCGATCCTGGGCCAGTGGGGTAGGGTCCACCACATTTCCGCTGCGCCACCCAGATCAAAGAAGTGTATTAGGTGACCTAACTAGCTTGGGCTCATAATGTTCTACCCCCCTTAAAATTTTATTTTCACCCTCAAGGCTCAAGAGCTATGTCCTGATCCGTAAGTCGGATCAAGGTGTAATTTATAACCTATCCTTGACATGAAATGGGAAATACATTGGTCTGCCTTTCATCGACGATGTGTACTATGACATTGATACCTATGGGTATCGAGAGGATTCAACAAAGGAACGGGGTCTCGTTCCAACCTATTCAAGCCAACTAACGAAATTTATTTATTTATTTATTTATTATTATTATTTTTTTTCCAATTATCTTAGCATAATGAATCTTTTACATTCTTTAGTGCCTAGTCGCAACGTATGAGTAGCATAATCCCCTAGTTGTAATCCAAAGCCTATGCTTCTACACTAGATGATTTCATACCATTTTAAATAAAGGAAATTGCTTGTTTGTTTGGAATTTGAGTTGCCTGAACATGAATGTAGCTACGCTCGAGCACTTCACATATGCTCAAACCAACTAAGGGGGTTCTAGAGTTCACGTTCTTAATTGGTTGGATTACCTATACCGTCAGGTCTGTCAAAGCACTGCTCTAGGTCCAAACTCTATGGGCCATATTTGTCAAATAACCATTTACTCTAAAAGCTTAAGCTATCAGAGTGTGGTGGGTTAATGTATATCAAGGGACTTTATCACTTCAACACTATTTGGCCAGTGGTCTTAAGTTGTATTAAATGTGACCGCATTACTAATCCTACCTGGGGATTGGGAGTGACATGGTTGGTAGGAGGGTGGGTGAGATAAAAATTAATTTTATAGGCTTTGGAAAATGAGTCATGTGTTGGAAAGTGTGAGATGGGATTTCTGTATCCCACGATGAGGAATTTCTAAGTGTAATTTGAAAGAAAATTCCGGGATTTACGTTTAACTGCCTACCCTCCAAATATGGTATTGGAAAACATGGGGTGCACCCAAACCCCATGAAATCGAGAAAATGGTCATAACCAATTCGAATAGGGCCATGGAAAGTGAATGAAAAGTGAAGGGGAGAGAAAGTAAGGGTTGGAGGTTTGTTCCTCCATGAGTTTGAGCCTCAACAAAGATTGTAAAGGCCCCAACGGACAGGGATTGAAGGAGGAAAATGAGTAGATGGGATGGGTTGAGAGCTTACCCGAGTTTGAGCTCCAAATGAGGCATGTAAGTGCTCAAATGAGAGAGAATGGAGGGGGTAGGGGGTAGGTTATGTTGTAAACATTGTGGAAGGATGGATGGTGGTCGAAAAAGGTGGAATGTAGGATTGAGAGGGAGATTGGAGAGAGAAACAACAAGTTGGAGGGCTTGGAAGGGTGAAATGAGAGAGTGGGGTGCTCCAGCCCCCAAAATCCCAATCCCCAGCCAAAACCGCAAGTGCCAGGGGGTAGGGGAGGTCGGGCCGACCAACCCCAGCCCTGGACCCACCCCAGATGGGCCACCAGACCGCGATCCACCGCCGGAACCGCGGCTCCGCCGCGGTCCACCTTGGCCGGAACCGCGCCGCCGCGGTGGGGAAATGTTCTCCATAGTCCCAAGGTGCCAAATGCACCCTAGTTAGACCCTGGGTCCCATCGGATTTAAGTGGGGAGGCCCCCGACTCCGATTCGCTCCATTTTGAGTAGTTTTGGAACAATCGGACGTAACTTGCAATCCAGAATGAGTTATCTGACGTAAAATATATGAATTCGGGGTAGAACGAGCTAATGAAGCCAACCAACCCAGCTATGCAGGGTTATGCAGCCCGGAATTGCGAGAAAACCCTCTGATTGACGGTCATTTCCCCGTTTCAATTTCGTTTTGCTAAAAATGGTAGTTTTAGTTTAATTACTCTTCATCGGTCGAGCTTTAGGAGTTACACTCATTGTGAAAAGAGCCTGGAACAATTAGGAGGACGGTTTGGTGAAGCCAAATAGGACACTTACTATTTTTGGCTGAGAACCTTGCACACTAGTAGACATCGCAACGTAATAGTAAGTCGCAAATTCTAGGAGTTTTAGTTGTAGTTTGTTTCTGATTTCATTCTCATTACTTGGTATCCCTATTTAAAGGGCTGTGAACTCATTTTTTTAAACATTCATTAATCAATTTCGAATGTATTAGAATTTATTTATATTGTCTGCTTTCTTTCCTCATGGATTCGGGAAGTCTCTGGGAGGAGTCCAGAGAAGCTCCAAGGATTTGGGGTAGTTATCCTCATCACGTTTATCGCATATTTTGCTGATTCTCAATAATTGGGTGGAGGTGGATTATGATCTAGACCCTTCACTAGACAACCTAGAAGTGTTTTAAGGTCGACCCGTGCGACCATGGTTGAATACATACTCGATTTCGGCGTTCGTTTTCAATGAACTTCGCCAATTGGCAAAATCGAGATACCTATGACTGTTTCTACATCCCGTCGCTCCCTCCTAAGTCAGAGTGCGTCAGAGTGCGTAGTTTGACCATAACCCAGGTCCGGTTTAATCAAAATCATGCTCTGATACCATCTTGTAACGCCCTGAAAATCGGGGGTCAAGCATAAACTCAACTCCCAAGTTCCAGAACATCACATATGCAACAAAATGAATGATGATTGAATGTTGACTATATTCGTGCATTGAACATGAGTGAGATTAAGCCAAAGCAGCATATCATACTCCAGAGACAGTTAATTTGCAAGCGGAAGACTGTGATAGATAGATAAAATATATAACCTATGATGAGTCTCCAGAGTGTGATAACATTACCAGGTTAAATAAATACAAGTGCAGTTCTAAAATATACCAAATGTGAGGAAGTGTAATGTCTCTTATCCCAAGTACTATAGCCCCGTCAATACACTATCAGGTCTTCATTGACCCGTCAGAGAGATACAGATAGGAGAACTCCTCCTATCATCATAGAAGTAGTCCGGCTCTGCTTCACAAACATCGTCATCACCTGAAACTCAACAAATCTGGTTGGTGTGTACAACACCGTACCGTAACGTGGGAGTGAGTGATCAACTCAGTGGAACAGTAAAGCATAGGTTAACATGTTATCAATTCAATCAAGCAGTAATGATAAAGCAGTACAAATCAAACAATTCTAACTACTCTTATTAAATGCATGAATGAAATGACATGATGTTGTATGCCCTTGCCAAACCACCCTCAAGCGACATCATCTTACGTTCGCGAATGCTTAACTCCCTCAGTGCGCCACATCTACAAAGCACATGCGGTGCGATGATGCTCATGATTACCAAGTTATTATTAGTCCATTTCAACCAGCAGTATTGGGAAACTAAGGTACCTCCCTTGTATCATTCCCAAACATGATCCATTCTAGGGTCGTCAATCCTAGTTAATCTCATACGATATTATGGTTTGAGAAGCATAGTGAAGGCATCGCAAAGGGCTCGTCACCCATCAGCGCGGATACAGACCTCACCGTATGCGGCTCAATTGCTGGCCGTCAGCTCGAGTACAGGTCTCACCGTACTCGGCTCAATCACTAGCCGTCAGCTCGAGTACAGGTCTCACCGTACTCGGCTCAACTCATACTCCAGTTGCTGTGAAAGACTCGTCGCCAATCACAGACCCTTGGAGTATACTCGAAGATACTACAGAGGACTCGTCGCCCGTCAGCACGAGCACAGGTCTCACCGTACTCGGCTCTCGCCGTAAGTATCGACAGCTCGAATACAGTGTCCCATACCATCGTATTCGGCTCACGAGTTTGGTTGCGCAATGGTCACTACGGGGAGGCACATGGCCCCAGCGTAGGCCGACAACTCGACCACGGTGTCCCATACCACCATGCCCGGCTCATGCGTCTTAGCGGATCGAGGTACCATGGTTAAAAGGGGTTTCACTGGTAAGTTTGGTACCCTATGTTCAAGCAGTAGCGTCCAAACAGGGTGAACATGCATAAGACAGATCAGGTTACTTGACGAGCTCGACTAGCACGATTGCCCGTTGAGCTGCACGACATGAAGTGCATAAATAACTTCGTGTGGCCTAGCCACTGCCGACAGGCAACGCACGACTCGAGTTCGTCGAACACATCCCACGTGGCAAATGAATCTCAGCCACGAGTTCAATCCCGTTACCGATTGCCTGGGCCATAATCATAGCCCCAAACACAATCCATTGCAGATAGATAAAGCAGTAATGGATCAAGATTCAACTCATACAATCAAGATCTGGTATTATCCGTTTAGGGCTGCCAGGGCTGTTGCACGCACTCGTTGCTCCGCTCCCCCATCACCCATGACGGATCATACAACGTAAATATAAATTTAAACATATGCGTTACATAGTTAAAATCATAAAGCAGTTGAGCATGTTATGAATCACAACACACGCATGAGTTTGTACATGTTCAATTCCTAATCACACAACTATCAAAGGAGATCATACACATAGTTAAAAGAGGTTGAGAATTATATGTCAACATCCTTATACTTTACAATTTGCTAACTACTACTCATTCAGACATTTCAAGAAACACTTAAACAAACATACATCAACGTACACGACATATGTCGATCACATAGGCATTAGGCCAAATCCTTTCACTAGGGAGTTGCCCCAATCATAACACGCGTACACCCACGACGGATAGTCATGGCAAGCAGGAATCCAAGTTCCATATTCATTCAGCCATTTACACAAACACTTGGGCCACACATTTTAGCCTATATAGTGTATATTGGCCGTGGCGTGACTTAGGGCAAATCCTTTCGTCAAAGGAGTATCGCCAATACATCAATCATGAATCCATGACAACTAGTCATGGCAAGCACGAATGAGAATTCTATACTCATTCAGTCATTTTCACGAACACTTAGAATACACTATTACAACATACATGACGTATGTTAGCAAAATACGTGTTAGGGCTAACCTTTTTGCCAAGTGAGTATTTTATCCATGTATAGCATAATCATACATCAAATAATCATGACATTTGCATTTCCAAAAATTACACATATACGGTATTTCTAGAATACACAATTTCAACATACGTAGCATTTACAAGCGAACATGTATTACGGCGATTCCTTTCGCCAAACTAGTATTTTATCCATATATTATATAATCATACATTAAATAAACATGTCAAACATTTTTCCAAAAAAAATACGTATACGGTATTTCTGCGTATACCTAGAGTATGTGAAATTCCATATTCTATAACGTTAATCGAAACAGGAAACGGAAAGCACTTTGTACATGTGCAATTGCATGCAGATCATGAATCTATCATTATCTGACATTGAAAGCGTTGAAAACCATAACCTATACACCTAAAGTCCGCACCTTTTGTCATAGAATCGTAACGGAGTTGATAGGTTTGCTAAGCTTCCGTATTCGGCGGTTTGGCAACCTATAGAACGAAATAGGTTAGCTATTTCATAACCTACAACCACCCAAGCCCCAAATCAGATTAGGGTTAGGGTTTCTTAACTAGAAACGGAGCTGGAATCGCCGGGAAAGCGGTGAGAACGATGCAGTGGAGCATGGATAGCAGCAGGGAATGACGGCAGGGAGATTCTCCCACTTCTCCCTCACTTTCTCTCTCTTTTCCCTCTCTCAAATCCCAAATTCGTATGGCTGCCATGAGAGAGGGTTTAAGGTCCTTATATAGTCTCAAAACTCACCGAAATAGACTCATGTTCAAGGGTTACTGCTAATATAGGTATTTCGTCACTTTTCCAGCTCAAAAGAGAGGTTCTGGTGGACCTCCTTGAGTCAAACGTCAGACTTAAGCTCACCACACATGGATCTATGTGGGATTACGTTTTCGACTCGATCGGATTCCCAGATCGCACGTGGCGGACCACTTTCAGTTCAACGGTCAGTGGGCCACGATCCGAAATTCCAAGTACATGTAAATGTTTCTGAAATTTTTCCTGATCCGAGGGTGTAATTTGGTCTGATTCGGACGGTCTGGTTGCTTAATGCTGATGCGCAAGCGAATGGTGCCAGATCACTATTCCTGATATTTTTTTTGGAATGGGAATAGTGTTTTTCACACTCCCTCGCTCCGGATCCAAACGAATGGCTGTGGGACATCGGCTGGACCTGATTTTTGAGATGATTGTCAAACCAAGTGAGGCGGTCCTAGTTCCTTAACTTCGTGTTAATCGGACTTCTGATGTGCGATCTAGACCTAATACGAAGTTTTGTTTCATTCCTGAGAACAGCTGGGAAATGAGTTTGATCCTAAACTTTAGGGTAACCTAGAGTCAATGATTCTACAAGCTTTGGGTCTTGCAGATCGTATTTAAAGCGATTGGTGCTAATATCACAGGCACTCTAGTTTAGCACTAGCTAATTCTCGCCTAATTTCTAAAGGATTTAATCCTGATTGTTTTCTGGTTGAGATGGTACTTAGGCCTTTGTAGTTTGTATATAAAGTGATCCAAGTTTTACTACTTAACTAGTTTAAGTTAGTGTCTAGGGCGAAAGTGCTTTGAAAAATTGAAAGCATAAGGTAGTGAAGGGTGGGATTTGTGAAGAAAATGGTTTAAAGAGCAATTTTAGACTGTGGGATTGAGTTTTGACAAGTTGATAAGGTTTTAGGATCGACTCATTGCCCTAGGACGTCTAATCCCAGGTTGGCAAAAATCCGGGATGTTACAAGTATAATCTAGGCAATCGGTAACAGATCCTGAATCGGTAGTTGATCTTGTTTCACCACACGGGACATGCATGACGAATCCGAGCCGTACTTCAGTTGTTGACAGTGGTTAGGCCACATAGAGTGCTCACGCACTTCACGTCAATCAGCTCGACGTGCGCTCATGCTAGTCGCGCTCGTCAAGTAACGAGATTGGCCAGATGCATGTTCTCCATGTTTAGATGCTACTGCTTGAACCTAGGGTACCAAACTCACCAGTGGAAATCCCGTTAACCTTGGTACCTTGATCCGCTAAGACTCATGAGCCGGGCTTGGTGGTATGGGACACCGTGGTCAAGCTGTCAGCCTACACTGGGGCGACGAGCCTCCCCATAGTGTCCAGTGAGCCACACAGCCTCGTGAACTGAATACGGTGGTATGAGACACTGTATTCGAGCTGTCGGCCTACACTGATAAGGTAAGGAGTCCTTTGTAGTGACCTCGAGCATACTCTGAGCCTGCGGAGAGGCGACGAGCCTTTCCATAGTAACTAGAGTATAACTAGGCCTACACTGCATCGAGGTGACGAGCCCTTTACAGTGACCTAGAACCGCAACATTGTATAAGATTTACTAGGACTGATGACCCTCGAATGGATCGTTATTTGGGTATTGATATAAGGGAGGTACCTTAGTTTTCCAATCCTATTGTATGAAAAGGACTAATAAGAACTGGGTAATCATGCTCATGCACCGTATTGCATGTGTCGTTTGGCATTGGGTAGAGCACTGAGGAAGTGACTGACATGCGCGACCGTTAGATGAAGATCGCAGAGGGAGTGTAGGTAAGGGCATGCATCATTTATACATACCATTCCTGCATTAATCAGAGTACTTAGGGATGTTTGATTGTATTATTTTATCATTACTACTTGACTAAATTGATAACATGTTAACCTTTGCTTTATTGTTCCCATGGTTATAGTAACACGACGCACTCTGACTTAGAAAGGGGGCGATGGAATCTAGAAACCACATAGGATCCCAAGGTTTCACCGATAGGTGAGATTGAATACTGTAATTTAGTCTGCAACGTATCTTCGATCACATGGATCGACTTAGGTCGCCTCTAGGCCATCAGTCGACGGGTTTGAGTCATTAGTTAATGAATTTCAAACCTGAAATGGATCCAAACGGTGTGAATACGGGCGCGTACTCAATCATAAAGTCTAGACTTCCTTTTAACCCCTTTCCTTCAAAATCTCACATTTTACTACCTTATTCTTCTTTTAAGTACTTTCATATTAGACACTAATCCTAAAGTTTAAATGATGAAGAACAATACTGAAAATAAAAATTATTATAAATAGTAAATTTATAAATAAAATGGGTTTTTGACCATTAATCTTATGAAATATCACAAAATAAATAGGTTATTTGGATAGATCAGCTTCTCCTACCCCAAAATCATATTTGGCACGTCGCATTACTCATTATGGATTGAAAGATACGCCCATTCCAAAAAATGAGTGGCCGAACCACCATCAGGCGGGCACGACGCCACTGTGCCTGGGTCCAGCAGACCGTGGCGGCGCCACGCCAATCGCTAGCACTACATTGCCTAAAACCTAGGATTAATCTCTAAACTCAATTGCTCTCGAGAGCATCTTGAAACTATGAATCAGACCTGGACCGCACGTCGAAAGTCTGATTACCACGGAACTATACGGTTATGACCACCTTATTGGGCTTGACATCTATCTCGAAAATCAAGTCTTAATAATATCCAGAAACGCACAACTTGAGCCCAAAGCGAATTATGTAAGAAACGCGAATATCTTTAGAAAGTGAACTCAGATTTAAGTGATATGGGTCATTCGCTTGCAGGCAAAAATTTAAGCTTTCAGACCGTCAGAATCTGGCCCAAATACACCCTCGGATCAAGGAAATTTCCCTACACAGGTCAGTGTACTTATGGTCCTGATCGAGTGCCGACGACCGTTGAACAGAAACTGGTCCGCCACGGTCGGTCCACAAATTCGATCGGACCAAAAACTTAACTTGATATAGATCCAATGTCAGGAGACTTACTCTGGACTTTACGCAGAAAAGGGGCCTCTAGATGTGCTCCGTTGGACCGAAACAACCACTATTTGGCTATAACCTAAGTATACCATGGCCTTGGGGCTATTCCTATCAGTTTTGGGCCTATATAAGGGCCTTAAGCCCTCTCTCTCCCTTGCCATACGAATTTCAAAACCCTAGGAGAGAGAAGAGAGAAAAGAGAAGAAGAAAGTGAGGAGAAGAGAGAGAGTGAGTGTTTGTTCCTGAGATTCGATCCCACCGCTCCATGTGCGTAACCACCCCTATCGTGTCGCTATACCGGCGATTCTGGTTCCATTTTTGGGTAAGGACTCCTAACCCTAATCTGTTCTAGGGATTTAAATAGAGTTAATGGTGAAATAGCTAACCTATTTCATGTTATAGGTTGTCGTTGTGTCGTAGACAAAGATTTAGTGTTTAAACTGAGTTCGTTACGAGTCTATCGGTGAAAGGTGCAGACTACAAACGTTTAGGTTATGGTTTTCAAGGCTCTCGATGTCAGTTAATGATTTAAGACTGACTTGATTGCTATCACATGTGCTTAGTTATGATGTTTTCCATATATTACACATATATATGAACTATGTTGAAAATAATGCATTTTATGTGTTTGTTGAAATGTCTGAATGAATATGGAATTATACATCAGTGTTTGTATGACCTCATGAACAGGTTGGATGGAAAATAAACATCATTGTAGGCCTAGGAATGTTTCAATGGTGGGCATTCAATATCCATTGTTTCCTATGGTGTGGTCCACTTGAGATCTAAATCTTCTTTATTTTTAGTAAGTTGTACTAAAATGACATGTAAAAGCTAATGGACAGCCTGGATATATATATATATATATATATATATATATATATACACTTCTCACTATTATAGGGAGCACTGTAAATGCAACTTTTTATCTAGTTTCTTTTCTGATGAGTAGAGTTGTACACCAATCAAGCCGAGCCAAGTATCGCCCTACTCGTACTGGACTCTTAATGCCCGAGTCCTGCTCATACTCGGCTCTACTCGGCCAATGAGCATGGACTCCCTGCTCATACTTTACTTGCCCGAGTACGAGTCGAGTACGAGTAGAAAACGAGTCGAGTCGAGTCTGAGTTTTCGAGGCGAGTGAAAATACAATGTTAACCTAAACCTAAATTCTTTTTGGGTTTCAAAAAGTTTTTAATTACCACTCTTCTCCTACAGTGTCATCCACCAAAAATTTAAATTGTTCTAAATTGAGCTGGCAAAATAGATGGATGGTGTGGATAAATCACATGCATAAACATGATGCCTACAAAGCTTTTCCAACATCGACTTCATAAACATCTGTCTGCGCCAACATTGGTACAGGGACAACCTGGGATTTGGGATTTGGGATTATTATTATTATTATTATTATTATTATTATTTTATTTTTATTTTTTTCTAGTTAGCCCATTAGTACACCCACTATCAGTTCGCACTTCACTGTTAGCCACCCCCCTCTAAGGAATCCGTAGCAAAACAAATATTTAGGGAAAACACAAATATCAGGTTAATCCCAAAACTATATTAAACAATTTCTATATTAACATATTTTAAACAATTTCTATATTAAATAATTTCTACAAATAAAAAATAAAAAATAAAAAATCAAACCCACACATTACCGAGCGAGCTAGGCAGGAACGACCGGCAGCTTTGTACAGGGCAGGGCGATGATGGACGAGTGGCAGCCTGGCAGAGACTAGCTGCGGCACCGGACGAGTGGCAAGGACGAGCTCCATCATCGGACAGGCCGCATGGACGAGTGGTAGGGTCTAGTACTACCGGACGAGTGAGAGAGAGAGAGAGAGGGAAGAAGAGGGACAGCCGGACGGGCGCTGGTAAAGGGAGGGGAGAGAGAGAGAGATTTTTTTTTTGAAAGGCCGCTGGGAGGGAAGAAGGGTTTCGAACGGGCGCTGCTTGAAAATGACGGGTGACTGGGTGAGTAGGGTTCTTTTTTTGGGCGGGCTTATATATACGGGTACGAGTCGAGTACCAAGTCGAGCACACGAGTCGAGTACCGAGTCGAATACCTCTAGACTTGTACTCTACTCGTAATCTAAACAAGTCTTAGAAACCCGCTTGTACTCGGCTCTAACTCAGACGAGTCAAGTATCGAGTCGAGTATTCCGAGTTGAGTCGATCGAGTACCCGAGCTTAGCCTACTCGTGTACAGCTCCACTGATGAGTCTGAAACTTACCCTCCCAACTTAAACATTAGACGTACGTATATTTGAGGACCAAAATACCCCTACCTTCCTTTAAGAAGCAGCGGATTGGCTAGTTTGCGAAGACGAGCTCAAACGCAGAGGAAATGGATTGGCTACTCCCCTAACACCGCCAATGGCAGGTGGTCGGTGCTATGTGGACCCCACCATGATGTATGTGTTTCATCCATGCCATCCATCTATTTTTATATATCATTTTACCGCATGAGTCCAAAAATGAGGTCAAATCTCAAGTGGACCACATTACAGGAAACAATGTTGAATGAGGATTGACCATTAAAAACATTTTGGGGGCTATAAAAGCTTTACATGAAGCTGATCTTTGTTTTTCCTCTTCATCTGGGCCTGTATGACCTAATGAATAGATTGGATGTCAAATAAACAGTATAGTGGGCCTTAGGAGGATTTTAATGGTGAATATCCAATTACTATTGTTTTCAAGTGGTGTGGTCCACTTGACACTTATATCCCTCTCATTTTCGGGATCTAGCCATAACATGATCTGTAAAAGTGGATGAACGGAATGGATGAAACACATACATCATGGTGTGGCCCACAGAGCACCGACCACCAGCCATCGAGCTGGTGGCAGGGGGCATAACTGATCCGTTTCCGACGTGGCTTAGATGCTGACAGGTTGAGTAGCGAATCGGCTATGAAGTGACATCACCAAGTTCTATGGGCTCCACTATAATGTATGTATTATATCCACACCGTCCATCCATTTTTAGATATCGTTTTAGGGTACGAACCAAAGAATGAGGCAAATAAAAATCTGTAGTCGACCCCACCAAAGAAAATAGTGGGGAGAGTGATTCCCACCGTTGAAACTATCCTAAGGCCAATCATAATGTTTATTTGAAATCGAACCTGTTCAAAAGTTAAAAAAGACATGAGATAAAAGGAAAACACAAATATCAACTGGATGTAAAACTTTATGGCCTTTGGAAGTTTTTAATGGTGGGCATCGTTGTCCCACTGTTTTCTGTGTTGGGTCCACTGGAGATTTGGATTTAACTCGTTCTTTCGATATTGCCCTAAAATGATCTCTTCAAATGGATGAAAGGTGTGGATACAAAACATACATCATGGTAGGGCCACGAGCATCGGCGCTTGTCTTCATGCGACAGCCCATCCGCTTCCGAAAGGAAGGCAGGGGTATTTTGGTCCTCAAATGCTCGTCCGTACGTCCAACTATCTAAGTGGGGAAGGTAAGTTTTTGAAGCGGATTGCGTACCGAGTAACTCAGTATCCTTAGCATACTGAGTAAACTCCGTGGGGTCCTGACACAGGGGAGGACGTGAGGTCGAGCACTGTCTTCCTCAAGAGGATAAATATTCTAAATCCACAAAACTTCTCTGGACTCCTCATAGAGACTTCTCGAATCCACGAGGAAAGAAAACAGAAAATAGAAATAAATTCTAATAAATTCAAAATTGATTAATTAATGAAATAAAACGAGTTCACAACCCTTTAAATAGGGGAACCAAGCAATGGGAAAGAAATTAGAATCAAACTACAACTAAAACTCCTAGAATCCATGACTTACTATAAATAGTAAACTTACTATTTATAAACGGTCATGATGTCTACTAGTGTGCAAGGTTTTCGGCTAAAAATACTAAGTGTCCTATTTGGCTTCACCAAACTGTTCTCCTAATTATTCTAAAATCTTTTCACGTTGGGCGCAACTCCTAAAGCCCGACGGATGAAGAGTTATAATCAAACTAAAACTTACTATTTATAGTAAAAATGAAATTAAAGCAGGGAAACGACGGTCGATCCAGGGGTTTTTCATAATTTTGGGCATCCCAACCTGGCGTAGTGGGGTTGGTTGGCTAAAGTAGCTCGTTCTACCCCAAAATCATATATTTTACGTCAAGTAACTCATTCCGGATTGCGAGATACGCCCGATCTAAGGTCTAACGGTCCGGATCACTTCTGTCGTCGACCGGGCCTTTTCTGAGAATCTCGCACTCATTCGGACTCATTCGATAATGAGGACGATTAGGTAAACTGGACCCAGGGACAAAGTCGATATGGTGTTGGATATCCCATATGGGGGTAACCCATCGGGAAGGTCCTCAGGCCAGATTTCTTTGAATTCATGTAGTAGGGGCCTTAGTCTTTCAGGGATGATGGTAGGCTCAAGTTCTTCCCCTTTTACAATTACTGCATAAGTCTGTCCTATTTCTTTGGATTCTTCTATAAAGTCCCGTATGGTTAAGAGAAAATGACCCTCCACTTTAGAAGTTTCGAGTGGTCCCTCGGGATCTATAGGGGCCAATATGGTCTTCCGGCCGTCCTTGACGAAGATGTATATGTTATCTCGCCCTTTTTGAGTGGCGTCACGGTCAGATTGCCAGGGTCGACCGAGTAATATGTGACATACTTCCTTGTCAACCACGTCGCAAACTACTTCATCCTTATAATGTTTGCCAATTGAAAAGGATGTGTTTCACCGTTCAGTTACCTTTATTTCACTGACCTTCTTGATCCAACCGATTGTATATGGAGAGAGATGACGCTCTATTTTCAATTGTAATTTTTTCCACCATGACCTTGGAGACGATGTTCTCGCTGCTCCCACTGTCAATGATCACATCACGAACCTTTCAATTCACTGTACACCTAGTGCGGAAGATGTTATGTCGTTGTGGATGCACTTCTTTTCTTGACGCATATAATAGTTGACTCACGACGAGCAAATCGCCGTCATCTTATTGAACCCAACCTGAATCTGCCTCATCCTCGGTGGTATGCTCCTGTTCTTCAATATCTGGATCTTCGTAAGCGTTATCAGTACTACCATTATTGATGGCGAGGTTTGCCACTTTTCGCTGGGGACAAGTATTTGATAGGTGGCCAGGTTAGCCACAACGATAGCAGTTGTCGGGTTTTGGCCGAGCATAGGGGTTCGGGATTCTACTTGACCAGCAGCAGTCGATACGTCCCTTTGGGGTCTAGCTTGCCCGCTTCCTTTATCTCGGTTCTCAGACGTAGGAGGTTGAGTGCGTGCTCCTACGGGCTCCTTCCCCTTGGGCCGTGCAGTTCCCTGGAGCGGACCTGCCACAGGGATCCTTGCAGTAGGATAGATCCGTGTGTTAGGAGGTTCAAGCTGCACTTCTGCCCAAGTAGCTAACTTGATCGCATCATTCATCGTCTAGACGGACTGCATCTGGACCTGATCCTGGATAGTTATACGCATTCCACCATTGAATCGGGCAACTTGTTGCGATTCAGTCTCGACCAAATCGTTACGCGCCGCCAGGCGGTAAAATTCTTCTGCATATTCTCTCACCGACCGACTACCCTGTCGACAATTTTGATATTGTTGGAATAATACCTAATCGTAATCGCTAGGGAAGAATCGGGCACGTAGTAGCTGCTTTATCCACTGCCAGGTGCAGATTGGTGCTTTCGTCTGCCTGGTTCGTGCGAGTTGCAATTGTTCCCACCAAGCTGAAGCTCCTCCTTTCAGTTTGTAGGCCATAAGCTTGACCTTCTTTGCTTCAGGGATGTCTATATAGTCAAAAAATCGTTCAACTTCAGAAAGCCAATCAAGGAAATCCTCAATGTGTAGTTGGACATTGAAGCTAGGAATATCAACCCGCATCTTGAATTATCGATATGTTCAATCTACTCGATCGCCGCCATGTCTGGGCTGTTGGAAGATTATGTGGTCGATTTCTTTCTCACTGGAGCCCCCTTCCTCAGGAATGACCCTTGGATGCACTGCCGGTACTATCCTGTGATCAGGGCGATTACGAGTTTCAGCAATTGGCGGTGGAGGATTACCATTAGGAACACGGAGTTGCCTTAGGTTTTCCGCCAAGAGATCCGCTATGCGGTCGATGAAAGCCTGCAGCCCTTGCATGGCTTGCCGATTCTCTTATTGCGCTACTTCGAAAGCTGCCGCCGTTAAAGGTAAATTCCCTAGAGCACCACCCATGGGATTGTTGCCCGACCCGTCGTTAGAAGCCATCAATCCAAGGAGAAACCTCGCTCTGATACCAAACTGATGCAGGGGAGGACGTGAGGTCGAGCACTGTCTTCCTCAAGAGGATAAATATTCCGAATCCACAGAACTTATCTAGACTCCTCACAGAGACTTCTCGAATCCACGAGGAAAGAAAACAGAAAATAGAAATAAATTGTAATAAATTCAAAATTGATTAATTAATGAAATAAAATGAGTTCACAACCCTTTAAATATGGGAACCAAGCATTGGGAAAGAAATTAGAATCAAACTACAACTAAACCTTCTAGAATCTGTGACTTACTATAAATAGTAAACTTACTATTTATAGACGGTCGTGATGTCTACTAGTGCGCAAGGTTTTCGGCCAAAAATAGTAAGTGTCCTATTTGGCTTCACTAAACCGTTCTCCTAATTATTCTAAGATCTTTTCACGTTGGGCGCAACTCCTAATGCCCGACGGATGAAGAGTTATAATCAAACTAAAACTTACTATTTATAGTAAAAACAAAATTAAAGCAGGAAACGACCGTCGATCCAGAGGTTTTTTGCAATTATGAACATGACAACCCGGTATAGTAGGGTTGGTTGGCTAAAGTGTCTTATTCTACCTCAAAATCATATATTTTACGTCAGGTAACTCATTCCGGATTGCGAGATACGCCCGATCTAAGGTCTGACGGTCCGGATCACTTCTGTCGTCGACTGGGCCTTTTTTGATCCATCTTGGCCATGAAACTGTCCGCGACCCGCTCTACATCAGGTCCACTATTATTTATTTATTTTATCCACTCCATTTATTCATGTTAATAGATAATTTTAGAGCATGAGCCTAAAATGGAAGCATATCCAAAGCTTAAGTGGACCACACCACAGGAAAAAGTGTGATTGAACCTCTACCATTGAAAATTTCTTGGAGGTCACAGAAGTTTTGCATCATGGTGATGTTTGTGATTTCTCTTAATCCACGTCTTTATGATCTTATGAATAGGTTGGATGATAAATAAACATTACTATAGACCCTAAAAAGGTTTCAATGGTGAAAATCATTATTCCACATTGTTTCCTGTGGCATTGTCCACTTAAGCTTTGGATTTACTTCAATTTTCGTATCAACCACTAAAATTAACAAGAAAAATGGATGGACGGTGTGGGTAAACCACATACATTCACAATGGGCCTAACTGACTTTACTTGTTACGGTAATAGTTAAACCACATACATTCACAATGGGCCTAACCGAGTTTACTCAGTATGGTCAATTTCTCTTTTTATGGAAACAATAATGGTTTGGCGAGCTTACACCCCCTTTCAAATTTTGAAATGGCCCACCGTGATGTGTTCAATAGATCTACTCCAATCATTAGATGTGTAATGCCATGTTGGGTTAAAAACCAAAAAATAATCAAGCTAATCAATGATTTAAGTGGGTCATACCAATTGAAACAGTTGGAAGAGACATCCAACCTTAATTTTTAGAAGGCCCACCATGATGAGAATGTAAAATCTACTCTAACCATTAGCTGCCACACCAAATGTTAGGCATCTTACTCAAAAACCAGTCTCACAAATAATTCAAGTGGGCCACATCAAAAGAAAGAGTTTGGAAGGTAAGCTTTCAATTTACACTTGTTCCAATCGTATGGTTCATGTAAACCAGGGATAAGGCTGGTCTTTTGGCACCGGTTGTAAGTTGTAACATGCAGTGACTCACCTAATGATTGGGTGGATTTCACATTAATGCTACAATGGGCCCACCCAAACAAACAACTTCTTTCCATTAAGTACATGGAAAGATTTATTAACATTAACTTTTCATTAAATGGCACGGCTAGTTGGACCAATTTGAATTGTCCAACTAGTTGTGTGTGAGCATCTCTCTCTCTCTCTCTCTCTCTCTCTCTCTCTCTATATATATATATATATATATATATATATATATGAAATGGTATTATGAGGTCGACCTCATGGAACTTCTCATGAGGTCGAGCTATGTGGGCCCCACCATGGCGTGTGTCGAACATCTACCCCATCAGTCAAATGCACCACTAGAAGGTTGGCCACAAGTTTAAAAATCAAGTCAATTCATTACCATTGTGAACCACACCACATGCAGCAGTTGACAAGGGTTATTCTCCCATTAAAACATTCATAATCATTTATTGTGTTCACCCAAATGTGGTTCACAAATCTAGCCCATCTATTGTATGTGTCCCACTTGGATGAGGGGTTAGACCAAGTGTCAGCCGCATTCAAAACTCAGATTGGCCCCACAAAGAGCTTTTATATGTTTTAAGCATGTCTTCACATGGTTTTATATGATATGGCCTACCTAATTATGTATACGGCTGTTTTTTAATATATCTCATAACCTAAAGGGGACCCATCAAATGGTATTGATATCTGACACACAAACTAAATTGGAAGACACGTGGGTACATTATGGGTATCCAAACTCGATGACACTGGGTTTATGTCTCCATTATGTTGATATCTCTACCGGTAAATTTTATAAATTTCCCTCTAATTCCCCCCTTGACAAAACTAACCCTGGTTTATGACTTTTTGAAGTTACTTTAGATTTCCACATAACATGTAAAAAGAAATGTCACTGCTGTTGTAGTACATTTCTCAACCAACACCATAAAGAAAAAGATAACTAAGCATCATAGTGGAAATTGCAAAAATAAATAAATAAATAAATAAATAAAATAAATAAATAAATAAAAACCAGCAACAGACTAAGCCCTAGATTCTATGTGAAACTAGAAATAAAGCAAACAAGTAACTTTATAGTAAGAGCTTTGCTTAGCCCACATGTGTACAAAAGTTAGATAATGAACATGCCACCACATATGTTAGTGCAGTGGACAGGTGCAATATCGAATCCATCCATCCATCTGAAGGGTACCACTATGTAGATTCCATTTAATTGGTCCAATTATTAGGTGGGGCACAATGAACTAAAACATGTATGCCCCCATGTACCAAGCAAGCCATTTTGTCATGGATATTTTTATGTCTAGATGTGTTTTTTATTTTTTATGTGCGCCAGTGCAATTTGGTTTAAAGTACTTGGAAGGTTTTAACTAATTACTATGATTTCCCCCCTTGGGACCCTAGACCAAAAAATCAGGCTGGTCCACACGTTTGGTGGACCACGTGTATGATACAGATGGATAAGGAAAAAAAAAAGAGTTCCATTGTTTGCATTAGCCAGGAGGGAATGATTGACATGGATGAGCGGCCCATATCTTCCACATGTTTGCAGCTTGCATATTTCCATAAATCAGTCTTCGTGTAAGTGGCATTAGCTTTGAATTTTCAAAAAAAAAGTGGGCCACACCAAGAAACAGTTGGTAGAGAGACATCCACCTTTGACTTTTACAGGGTTCACTACCATGATTGTATGAAATCCTCTCCATCCATCAGACATTACACCAAAATTTAGGTTTACATCCCAAATATCAGGCCCATCCATGATTCAGGTGGACCATAACGAGGTAAACAACTAGGAGGGTAAGGGTTTTCCTATACATTATTTCTGATTGTGGTCCACTTAAATCGTGAATGAGGGTGATGGTTGTCCCGACCCCTTTGCTACCAAGCATTACAATTGGTCCCACCATGAGGATCAACTAGTGTAAACATCATCCTATCCACTCATTAAGTGACCCACACTATAGAAAACAAACATATAGCAATTGATAAATAACAAGATAAAATTTTGGCTACTTGATAAGTGGATAGGGATAATTTTCACAACAAATGTTTCTCACTATGGGTTCAATCTATTGAATGGCTTGGAGGTCAAGCTCACTATAGTTCAGTCTATTGAATGGCTTGTAGGTCCCATTCACTAAATAAATTAGAAGTTACCGTTACTATGGTCCAACTGGTTGGACTTACACCTTTAAAAATGAATTTGATCATGATAACATTGATTTTGATGGGGCCCATGGTAATGTATATGTGAGATCCACTCAAACCATTAGATGTGTTGTCTCACGTTAATCATAGAGCCAAAAAGACTAGGCTGACTTGTAATTAAGCTGGGGGCACACCAACAGAAAGAGTTGGAAGGGATGTCCACCCTTAATTTTTATCGAACTCACCATGATGATTATATAAAATCCACTCCAGCCATTAGAAGTCAGACCAAAACTTAACTGAGACCCAAAATTCTTGCAAATATATAATTTAGGTGGGCCACGTCAAAAGAAACAGTTTGTAAGGTGAAGGTTGCCTTGTATGAAATAATTGTGGTCTACCTAAATAATGGATGGAGTTGATTTAAATTCTTGGACTTAAAATAGGACCATGCATCTAATGGTAGGGGTGGATTTAACATAAATACAGATTTAGAGCCCACCG
This sequence comes from Magnolia officinalis, assembly GCA_021015155.1. Lineage (NCBI taxonomy): Eukaryota > Viridiplantae > Streptophyta > Magnoliopsida > Magnoliales > Magnoliaceae > Magnolia > Magnolia officinalis. Next base: position 9,532 of record JAJHSJ010002665.1, on the reverse strand, counting down.
ACACCTTTCTTGTATGTCACGCCCCAAACTCGGAAACCGGGCTCACAAAATTCCCGATCGCCGAATCCGGCGCCGACAGCCTCCGTAGTACCCCATTCTCGGCTCCCAGCGCCCATACGCCAGATTCCGATCCTGGGATCCTACAAGGAGGATTTTCAGCATGAATTTTTTTTTGTAATGGAGCATAACCACAAGCATAACCAAGTCACAAAACAACAACACCACATATCCACTATATCAAAAACTTTTAAGTACAATGCGGGAAGGAAAATACAATGTAATGATATCAAAGAAAACTCCAAAAGCTCTAGAAGACTGCTGCACGCTCCGAGCTCAACGCTGCTGCAACCTAACCCACCTGCACGCATCTATCGTGCATAAGCTTACAAAAGCTTAGAGGGTGGTGAAAGTGTGTGTAAGGCGAGTGCCAAGTGTACAATATCAGAGTAATGCGGAAATATGCGGTAAGTCCATAAATGCTATCAGCTATACTAAAGCTATGTAATGCAAGGCATGAATGCTGTCGGTCATACCAAGACCATGCGATGCGAGGCCTATGTAGCCAAATGTCATATGCGAGATGCAAAGCAAGCGTGCCAGTACTCATAAGTACACATATCAGTATAGTTCCTCTCTGGATATCACCGGGGTCTAATACACCTCACACTGACTGCCTCCTCCCTAGCTGCACAGTCAAGCGAGTGGAAGAGACCACACTATCCGCCTGACCAGTAGTCTGCCAATACCTACCCGGCTCGTCGATAGCGGACACATTTGCGAGCTGGTCAAACTCAGCCTAGCTTATAGCCCCCTCACTCAGGCGGATAAGGCCACACCCCCTTCCAACCGACCACGACACAGTGGGAGACGCGGCCTACTGGTATTCGGCACTCGGGCGCTCGTGTATCCACTCGGTCTAGACGTTGGAGCACCTCCTGGTACCAAAAAGGTTCTGGGATTTTCACCCAAGGACATCCTAAGTGCCCACAATGCTAGAACAAAGTATTTCCGGTATCCAATACGGCCATCCACGATGTGCCTGTGGAGCCACGGCCCTGATGTCACTTAGGGCGTGCAGTGATCAAGTCACACATATGCGAGATGCATGAATCACACCGTCAAATCATGCAGCAATCCATGCGCGTACAATGCGATAATGTGGGGCACTCCGCCTCATAAGGAGTCCCCTAAGTGGTCTGCCTAATGTCGTATGCTATGCTCAGTCACTACTCATATCAAGCATACATATGATGCGTATGGGTATGAATCATGGAGCTATACTAAGCATGTTATAAAGTGGTGAACTATCAACAAATGTGGGCCTACTAATGGGCCCTAGGGAGAGTCGTAATGCGGACATTTAACCAACATTACTCGTACAATATGGACGTCAAACCAACATTGTCCCCAAGGCATAACCTGTCATCAAACATCATTACACATACTATGGAGGAATCCCTCATTGCAATGGACCCTAAGGACATCCTATTGGGCCTCGACCCATGGGCCTTACATTTATCAAATGGTCCGCATCATATGGGCCTTTTATAAATCAAGTGGGCCACATCAAAGGAGGCCTTATGTACATTGCAATGGGCCATATCCCCACGGGCCTTTGAATACATCACAATGGGCCTTGTAACATGGGCCTCAAATACATTGAATGGCCCCCCTCACATGGGCCTTATAAATATTAAGGTGGGCCTCAACAACAGGCCACAAATACGTCAAATGTGGGCCTCAACAAACGGGCCACAAATACCTCCAGATGGGCCTAATCACATGGGCCTTACATGTATACCGAGGTGGGCTACACCAAAATACAAGTGGTGATGATGATTTCCACCATTAAAATCCTTAGGGCCCACCATAACATTTATTTCTCGTACGATCTGTTCATAGGGTCACCAAGAACTTGGTGGCCCAAGGGTCTAATGGTGGACGTTCAATCGTCACTATACAGTGTGGTCCACATGATAACTAAATCTATCTTATTTTTGGCCCCAAGCCTTAATACAAGCTTGCCAAATGGTGGACGGTTTGGATGCAACACATGCATCATGGGTGGGCCCCAAAACAGCCCACCGTTATGTACATATACATATATGCACACATATGGGAAAAGGTACAATACGTTAGAGCTGATTTTAACGTCCCATGAGGTCGAGTTGTGTGGGCCCCGCCATGATGTGTTTCGAACATCATCACCATCAGTCAGATACACCATTCCAACATGAGCCTAGGCTTCAAAAATCAAGTCAATCCGTGACTTGTGTGAGCTACACCACATACAGAAGTCGAGAGATGCCGTGCACCGTTTAAAAACATTCATAACCATTTTGAGGGCCCACAGAGACGTGGTTGCAAATCCAGCCCAATCATAAGGTGTGTCCCGCTTGGTATGGACGGCATGGATGAAACACAAACATCAGGGGGAAAGGGTGGCCCACCGTCCAGCCTTCTGGACGGTGTGGGCCAACACGCATCAGAGGTGGGGCGTCTGGCCGTCCAGCGCCTGCTGGACGGCGTGAATGAAACGCATACATTGAGGTGGGTTCCACCGTCCGCCTGGACGGTGGATGTAAGACACATACATCAAGGCGGGTCCCATGTGGGGCCCACTGAAATGTTTATATTCCATCCAACCCGTTGATAAGGTCACAAATACCTGGGTGGGGGGGAAGAAAACAAATATCAGCTTGATTCAAAATTTCTGTGGGGCCCAAAAGAATTTAAATGGTGAAATTCTATCACCACTGTTTCTTGTGGTGTGGGCTACCTGAGCCATGAATTGGCCTACAACTTGATGGGGGCCCACTTCAGGGGATGGCCCACCATATGAATGGATTGGATTTCAAATAAATATCATGGTGGGGCCCACGGCTGGGAGCCGTGGGACCTGTTCGTTTCACTCCAGCGTGCGTCAGCAGCGCCTGCAGCAGCAGGTGCTGCTGCCTAAATTATTATTTTTTTTTGTTTTTCTTAAAAACCGTGTTTTTCCAAGGTTTTGTGTATGTAGGGCCCACATTAGCTGAATCCATCCCATCCATTGCCGTCCACGACTCGAGACCAACCAAACGAGTCCAATATGTGGCATATTTCGGTGTACCGAAACATCGAGGTGAGTTTTAACGGTGAAAATCACCATTTGGTATGCTATGGCCTGCCTGAGGGTCAGATTAACCTCATCTCTCGGCTCAATGCCTAAAATGAGGTAAGAAAATGGGTGGATGGCATGGATTGAATGCATACATCAAGGTGGGTCCAATGCAAGTGGGTCACCCCAATGGCTTGTAAATCCAAGCCAATATTTGTGTTTTCCTTTTCACGTCAGAGAGTCCCTGGACTCTTCTTCTCTTTTTTTTTTTTTGTGTGGGCATGCAATGCCTTTAGGGTGCATCATTGTAGGTGGGCCACCACATGGTGAGGTGGTGTGGTCACCATACATACGTAAAGTGGGCCCCACCTTTAGATGGTTTGGATCCAATACATGCTCCATTGTGGGGTCCATCCAAGTGGGCCATACAATCATATCATCACAAGGAAAGGAGGAAAAAGAAAAGAGAGAGGGAGAGAGAGAAAGAGAGTGGGACACACGTGTGATGGAGGGACCCCGACACTATGGGCCCTCCTTTGCATTTAACCGTACATCAAATGAAAATCAAGTGGGCCATCGGCCACATCTTAGGGTCCCAAGTGAGATCCATACCATTGATCGGTAGGCCTCACTTGGCCCATCATAAAAACATAAAATTCTAGGCTATGGAAGCACCCACCGTCGATCTTCTCCGGTCCGTTGGAACGCCAACCTTCTTATGCTCCTCTTTGACGGTGGAGATGGGAAATCAAGGGCTAGGATGAGAGGTTTTGGGAAGGGAAAGGTGGGCCTCACTTTTGCTTGTTCTCTCATGGAAGAGCTCCCAACGTGGGGTTTTTTTTTCCATTTGGGTTGCTTGGAAAATGGTGTAGGGAAAGAGAGAGATAAGGAGAGAGAGTGATGTGAGGTGAGTGATGGGTTGATGTGAGGTGAGTGATGGATGTGGGTAGGTGGTGTAAGAGAGAGGGTGGGAGAAGGTTGACTTGATGGTTGCTTTACTTGTGGAGAAAGGTGATGTGTACTTGACATTGATTGATTGATGTGATTGATTGATTGATTGATGGGATGGGTCGTAGAGATTCTCTTGGGATTTGCAACGTGCGGTGTTTTCTTCGAACTGAACGCTGGCCCGCATCTTCCTGTCAGGGTATCGCCTCGGTGCGTGAGTCGCGACGTCGGAACCGCGGCGACGGTGCAGTCGTAATGGTACAAGTCTCGGATTAAACCGACTCGATTCTAAAGGATACGTCTTAGGTTAGATCGCAACGTCGGTTATCGGTCGCGAATTGTCGGACTTCGACGGAAAGGATCACGACAGTTGACGGAACAGTATGGACCAGGACACGGGTCTTACATTGTATCACATGAATGCCCTTCTAATGGTCATAGGTGGGCCAGGTTACATTAAGGGCTAGGTTGTACACATCCATGCCCAACCTAATTGAAAAAGGGCCTGCACATTAAGTCTAAGCCCGACCCTTGGGCCTAATACCTGTAACATCCCGGATTTTTGCCAACCTGGAATTAGACATCTTTAGGCGATGGGACAATCCTAACTCCTGTTTAACTTCTCAAACACTCAATCAAGGGTCTTAAATCCCTTCTTCAAACCATTCTCTTGAAAACCTCACCTTTCCTTCACAAATCTCACCTTTCACTACCTTATCCTTCAAAAGTACCTAAGTGCTAGACTAGATTAGCTACGAAATCTGATTGATCCACTTTAGATACGATCTGTAAGACCCAAAACTTGTAGAATCATTGACGCTAGGTTACCCTAAAATCTAGGATCAATCTCATTACTCGGCTACTCTCGGGAGCATCTCGAAACTCCGCATCAGATCTGGACCGCACGTCGGAAGTTCGATTAACATGAAGTTAAGAATTAGGACCGCCTTCCTGGGCTTGACAACTATCTCGGAAATCAAATCCAGATAGTGTCCCAGCGCTATTCGCTTGAGCTCGGAGTGGGGAGTGTGAGATATGTGAAAATAATTTTAAATTAAATTCAAAATAAATAAATTTAATATGTTCGCTTGCGGGTCAGTATTAAGCAACAAGACCGTCAGAATCAGGCCAAATTACACCCTCGGATCAGGGATATTTCCCCAAACATATCTATGTACTCGAAATCTCTGATCATGATCCACTGACCATTGAATTAAAACCGGTCTGCCACGCGTGATCTGAGAATCCGATTGGAATGAAAACTTAACTAAACCTAGATCCAGTGTTTGTGAGCTTAAGTCCACCTTTGGCTCAAGGAGGGCCACCAGAAGTCCTTCGTTGAGCTGAAACTGGCCCACTTTGGTTATAACCTAAGTATACTTTGACCTTAGGTCTATTTCGATGTAGTTTTAGGCTATATAAGGACCTTTAAACCCTCTCTCATTCAGCCATACGAATTTGAGAAAAACCCTAGGTGTGAGAGAGAGAGAGTGTGAGAGTTGTGGGAGCGTCTCCCTGCCACCTGATCCTGCCGCTCTGTAAGCTTAACCACTCCATTCTAATCATTTTCCCGGCGATTTTGACATCATTTCTAGGTAAGAAATCCCAACCTTAACCTGTTGTGGGGTTTTGATAGTTGTATGTGATGAAATAGGTAATCTATTTCATTCTATAGGTTACCAAACCGCCGTATGCTAAAGCTTAGCGAATCTATCGACTCCGTTACGATTCTACGACAAAAGGTGTATAGGTTATGATTTTCAATGCTTTCAATGTCAGATAATGATAGATTCATGATCTGCAAGCAACTGCACATGTACAAAGTGCTGTCTGTTTTCGTTTCGATTAAATACGAAGAATATGGAAATTTTGTGTATTCTAGGTATTTATAGAAAGTATCATATACGTATAAATTTTGGAAATGTGTTTGCCATGATTATTTGCTGTATGAACATATTATATATGCGTATAACACTTGGTGAGAGGGTTCGCCCTAATACATGTTTTTTGCTAATATACACCATGTATGTTAAAATAGTGTATTCTAAGTGTTTGTGAAAATCCTTGTAAGAGTAAGTTCTTAGATAATCATGCTTCATGTAGGAGTTGAGATGGGATTCTCAACTACCTTAGAAACGTATATGATTTTCTCCATGATGGTTGTTCAATTTAATCGCTTACTATGAAATATATGTGTTTGTATTCCTTGTTTACATTGTGCTTTGTAACATGCTTTGTAACATGTTTGTTAACATGCTTGAATTACTTTGTTTATTATGCTTTACTCCACATGCTCTAAATAAGGATTGATTGCAATTGGGACTATGATTATAGTCCAGACAATCGGTACCAGACTTGAGCAACCAGACTCGTGGGCCGATTATGGTAGTATGGGACACCATATTCGGCTTGTCGGCCTACACTGATTGGTGACGAGCCCTTTATAGTGACCTCGAGCATACTCCGAATTTGCGGTGAGGCGACGAGTTTTGCCGCGGTAAATGGAGTATGAACTAGGCCTGTATCAATTTAGTGATGAACAGTTAAAAAGGTGATGGGGAGTAGATTGATGTAACGATTGCGTGTAATAGCCCTGGCAGCCTTTGCAGCGCCCTAAAACCACACTATCGTATGAGATTATCTAGGTTTGACGACCCTAGAATGAATCATGTTAGGGAATGATATAAGGGAGGTACCTTGGTTTCCCAATCCTACTGTTTGAATTGGACTAATAACAACTCGGTAATCATGTTCATCATCGCACTGCATGTGCCTGGAAGATGTGGAGCACTGAGGAATGAAAGCATGCCGCGAACATAAGATGGTGTCGCATGAGGGAGTATGTCGGTGAGGGCATGCATCATGACTGCATTCATACTTGCATTAATAAGAGTAGTTAGGAGTGTTTGATTGTACTGCTTTATCATTACTGCTTGATTGAATTGATAACATGTTAACCTATGCTTTATTGTTCCACTGAGTTGATCACTCACTCCCACGTTACGGGACGGTGCTTGCAACACCAACCGGACTATCTTAGCTGCAGGTGATGACGATGCTTGTGAGGTGGAGCCGGACATTTGCATTGACTATGATGCTTGCTCGTATTGGCTATTTTCTAGCGGCTTCATGTGAGCCGTGTCTTGATTGATGGGTTACAGGGATGTCGACTAGATGACCTTACACATTTTGGTACATTTTGGAATTGTACTTGTAATTATTTAACCTGGTAATGTTATCACACTCTGGAGACTCACCACAGTTTATATATTTTATATATCTATCACAGTCTTCCGCTTGCAATTTAACTGTCTCTGAAGTAATGATATGTTGTTTTAGTATAATCCCATTCATGTTTCAATGCTCTCATCATAATCATCATTATCTATGTTGCATAAGTGATGCGTTGGAACTCGGGTGCCGAGCTTTGCTTGACCCCCGATTTTCAGGGCGTTACAAGATGGTATCAGAGCATGATTTGGATTAAACTGGACCTGGGTTATGGTCACACGATGCACTCCGATGCACTCTGACTTAGGAGGGAGCGACGGAACGTAGAACCGACTTAGGATTTTCCAAATCCGTCGAAAGGCGAAGTTCACCGAAATCGACCATTTTGATTAAGTTTGTACTCGACCGTGATCGCACGAGTCAACCCCAAAACACTTCTAGAGACCGTAAACAGAGTTTATCACAAATCACCCCATCCCAGCCCTTAGGAATGTACAGATACAGTTGTGCATCAGAAATCACTCGAAAGGTCCCGAAATGACTCAAAATGGAGTTGGGGGCCTAACCAAACACTTCGGGGGGACCCACGGTGGACCCGGGGCACCATTGGCACCTTGGGAGGGTGGTGAACACTGCCCTACCACGGAGGCACCGCGGCTGGTCCGGTGTACCACGGCGGAACCACGGTCAGGTTGGGCCGGTGTAACACCCCGTTCTTTCCAGTACTCGAGTGTTACCGTTTAATTTAATTCAATATGAATACAAAAGATAACACAAGATAAATATGTGTATTATGAAATGTTATTTATATATTTTATAAACATTTAAAGTGTCATATTAAAATGATATGTATAAATTACCGTTACAAAATATTATGAAAATAATTAGTAATAATCTTATAATGTAGGAGTGAATTTAAATACTGATGTAGTACTACATATCTTATATTATACAAAATTTATTAGACATTTTAATAGGAGTTTATATGTCTTAACGATATTAAGGAATACAAAGATGATTTTAATTAAATATATATTGATATTATATATTGTGAATTATATACTGATAAACATGTGATCCATAGCACGTATATGATAGTATATTAATATTAAATTTATATATTATTTAATAAAAACATACGTTGGTGTGCTTAGACACATAAGTGATCCCTTAAGATATTTAAACCATTGATAGTAAAAAAAAAAAAAATCACAATCGATGATAAACAACTTAGAAAAATGATAATAAATATAATAATAATAATAATAATAATAATAATAATAATAATAATAACAACAACAACAATAATAATATTAAAGATATTAAAAGTATTGAAAATAAATAGCTCATTCTATAAGTATGTATTAGGCCATATGATTCATAGACCGACCACTAAATTCTAACTTAATGGTCCCTAGGACTCTTTTAGCCGTTGACGTCCAAATTCAAAAGATAATCCGACTAATGGATCAGCAAGGATTCGCACCTAAGGCCGAGAATCACTTGATACCCCCCTGGGCCTTGGTCGCACCCCAAACTGGGTTGGGGCCTTTATGACTGGTCCCAGACTATTGATCGGAGCAGATCAACCACCAAGTCCGTGATGTGCCTCAAAAGTCCGATGCACGTGCACCCCAAATACTAGTGCATGATGTGCACTGAACAATTGATTGAACTCAAATTCTCAAAAATTGCTCCTGCCAAACCCCTGTTTGAAAACGATGAACTTTGAGCCTCTGGTTGGCCCACCCTGGCCACTTTCCGAACCATTCGGACCATCCATTATGTCGATGGGACCCACTTTAACAAAACAGTATAAGGATGGGGCCCCTCGAAAACAAACAAAGGAAACCAATGCCGACCATCCATTTTACATAGAAAGCAAGATCCATATAGGACGAACGGACTGCTGGCGTGAAGGGCAAGGCAGCCTTTGTTTACCCAAAGGACCCACCGACGTGCACCGCCAACCAAAAAAGAGTTCTCCCTCTCAAGCCACAAACTCCCAGACACGGATGAAATGCGGGAACAGAGCTTTCCACTTCTTGAAACCGTCGTCTGGCACCGACGGCCGTCGCTTGGGATGGGCAGAACCAATCCCCGACTTTGTATCTCCATCCCCTTGCCTATAAAAAGGGGACATTGGTGCCCTCAGAATCTACAAGGAAGAAAGAAAGAGAGGAGAGAAAACTGAGAGGAGGAAGCAGAAAGGGAAAATGAGCATTAGGTGTGCTCGGCTTGCACTGTCCCCACTCA
>JAJHSJ010002745.1:0-65555 GCA_021015155.1 Magnolia officinalis | reverse complement strand
TAACTGGTGTTGATGTTCAAATCTATGAAAATTACACCGTATTTCCAATGGACCACACTTCAGAAAAATGAGAGTAGTGCAAATGCTAAAGCACTAAATGTAATCACTTGCGCACTATCACCGGATGAGTTCAAAAGAATCATATCCTGTGATATTGCAAAGCAAGCCTGGGATATATTAGAAATGACACACGAAGGTACATCAATTGTCAAGAAATCTAAAGTCCAACTCCTCACAACTAAATTTGAAGAAATTCATATGGAGGAAAATGAAATTTTTATGGACTTTTACACTAGATTGAATGACATTGTAAACTCAATGTGAGGTCTTGGCGATAAGATCCCAGAAAGTAAAGTGTGTGCAAAATACTACGCTCTCTTCCTGAACGGTTCAATTCTAAGGTAACCGTCATCCAGGAACTTGGTGATACGGATAATATGAGGGTAGAAGAATTAGTTAGTTCTTTACAAACTAACCTATGAATTAAGTTTTAAAGCTCCTAAAGGTAAATCTATTGCTTTGAAGTCGTCTAAAGGTATTACTCAAGAAAATTCAGATTCAGAAAATTCTGAAGATGATATGGCCCTTTTGGCGAAAAAGTTTTATAAGATTTTCAAAAGTAAGAAAAGAGTCGACTTTCAAAGGCTAATGAAAAGAAACGTTCTAAAACTAAGTCTAAAACTTGGAAGTCTTTGAAAGATAGTCAATGTTACAACTGTCAAGAATATGGGCATTTAGCAAACAAATGTCCTAAAAAGGACAGATCCAAAAGGAAGGGTATGTTGGCTACTTGGGATGAATCGTCTGATTCTGAAGCCTCCTCTGAATCAGAAAATTCAGAAACCGAGTCGGGCAGTGAACTTAAGGCCCTTATGACTCTAGCCAAGTTTACTTTTTCAGATCACGATGATTCAACAAGTGAAGAAAATTTGGATAGTGATCATGAAAATGATGAAGATCTTCAAGATGCTTACAATGCCTTATATAAGGAAAGTTGTAAAATTGCTGTCAAACTTAAACTTCAAAAAGAAAAGTTTTTTAAACTCAAAGAATGTTTTGAAACCCTTGTTTTAGAAAAATCCTCAAATTTCAGATTGTTTTGAAAAATCAAAGTGAGATCTAGATTTCAAACCTCCCTGATTGAAAATTTGAAATCTGAAAATGAGAAACTTAAAAATGAAGTATCTTCTCTTCTGAGTTTGAAGGACACATGGAGATATGCCCAAGGTGATCCAAAATTAGAAAAATTATTATCCGGATCAAGAAAATGTGGCTATCGATCCGGGTTGGGCTATGATAAAACACGTCTCCTACACAGAAGAATACTCCTTTCAATTTTGTGAAAGGAGAGACTTCTAACTCAAAAGGAAAAGGTACTAGTCAAGTTTTTTCTAAAAATCAAAAAACTTTTCAAAACCCCAAAGCAGCTATATAAATTTCAAAATCAGAATACGAACCCACTAGCTGAAAAAATAGTTGATTTACTTAAGGAGCTATTAAAATCTAACTCAGTAGGTCGCTCTTACAACTGTAAACAAAAGAAGACCACTATTCTCCTAAACCCAAAAACAGTTCTGAAATGGGTTCCTAAGGTTGCCTTTTTGGTTGCTCACACTGCTTTCAAAGGTACAAGTCATTCAAAATGGTACCTAGATAGTGGATGCTCCAGATATATGACAGGCAACAAGGCGCTATTCACCGATCTTAAAGATATGACTGATGGGTCAGTCACATTTGGTGATGGTAGCAACTATAAGATAATTGGCAAAGGTACGGTCCAACTCTATAACCTTCCCTTATTTAAAAATGTTTTATATGTTGAGGGTTTAAAACACAACCTGTTGAGCATATCTCAAATATGCGATAACAACCATAGTGTTAAATTTTCTAAACAAGGTTGTGAAATTATAAACGAAAAGGGTTCGTAATATTAACTGGTCGCAGAACTTCTGAAACTGCTATATAGTAAGCGATGGTAGCTCATCTAAACAACGTGCTACATGGTCCATACCGATGAGACAGAATTATGGCATAAACGCCTCAGACATGTACACTACCGAAATTTATACAGATTGAGCAAAGGAGAACTAATTAGAGGTCTACCTAAGATGCAAAAAGTAGACAAGATTTGTGGTGAATGCCAGTATGGTAAAACAAACTAGAGCTCTCACAAAAAGGTGAACTCCAATACCACCACAAGACCACTCGAGCTTCTCCACATGGATCTTATAGGACCAACAAGAACGGAAAGTCGAGGTGGCAAAAATACATCTTAGTTATCGTAGATGATTATACAAGATACACTTGGGTTTCATTCTTGAGGGACAAATCAAAAACCCTTGATGAAGTGAAAAAGATTATAAAACGGATTCAAACTGAAAAATGTTCTCAAGTCAACAAGATCCGTAGTGATCATGGATCCGAATTTGAAATAGCGATTTTGAGAAATTCTGTAGCGATCAGGGAATATCGCATGAATTCTCTGCACCTAAGACTCCTCAACAAAATGGAATTGTCGAGAGGAAAAATAGAGTGCTTGAAGAAATGGGAAATGTTATGTTAAATAGCATGAAGCTCCCTAGGAATCTCTGGGCTGAAGCAGTGAATACTGCCTGCTACATTATTAACCGTGTTTATATTTGCAAATCTAATAATAAAACGGCTTATGAAATGTGGTTTGAGAAAAAGCCTTCTGTCAAATACTTTCGAGTTTTTGGCAGCAAGTGCTATATTTTGCGTGACCGTGAAAATTTGGGAAAGTTCGACACTAAAAGTGATGAAGGGATCTTTTTAGGATATTCTTTAACAGTCGTGCATATCGTGTTCTGAACAACAGGACCGGTGTGATTCAAGAGTCAATAATATTGTGATTGACGATCATTTAATACACCTGTCCCTAGTTCAGATAATGATGAAGTTCTTATACTTGAAAAACAAGAAACTTCATCAAGTGAAACTAATTCTGAATTAAGGACTGTTAAAGATCATCCAACTTCTCAAATACTTGGAAACCCTCTCACTGGTGTGCGCACTCGTAGACAATTAGAGGACATATGTAACTACGTATGTTTTACATCCCAGATAGAACAGGTTAACGTGAAAGAAGCACTTTCGGATGAAAACTGGATAGTTGCGATGCAGAAAGAACTTAATCAGTTTGTCAGAAATGATGTCTGGTACCTTGTTCCTGGACCTAAAGATAAACATATTATTGGAACAAAATGGATTTTCAAAAACAAATCTGATGAACTTGGAAATATTATTCGAAATAAAGCAAGGCTAGTTGTACAGGGGTATACACAAATTGAAGGTACTGACTATAATGAAACATTTTCCCCTGTAGCTCGTCTTGAATCAATCAGACCTTTTATCTCCATTGCTTGTTTTAGGAAGATTAAAATTTACCAAATGGATGTAAAAAGTGCCTTTTTGAATGGTGATTTACATGAAGAGGTATATGTTGAACAACCTACAGGGTTTGAAGATCCTAAATTTACTGATCATGTGTATCGTCTTAAGAAGGCTCTCTATGGTCTGAAACAAGCTCCCAGAGCATGGTACGAAAAACTGACTAAGTTTTTACTGAGTCATAATTTTCAGATGGGATGTGTTGATAAGATGCTCTTTATTAAAAAACATAACGATGATATTCTAATTGTTCAAATATATGTTGACGATATTATTTATGGATCAACCTGTACTAACATGACTGTTGAGTTTGTAGATTTAATGAAGTCTAAATTCGAAATGAGCATGGTTGGAGAATTAAATTATTTCCTAGGGTTGCAAGTAAAACAACAACCTAATGGAATTTTTATCTCTCAAACCAAATATGCTCTGAACTTAATTAAGAAATTTGGATTTGAGAATGGTAAAAATTTTGATACTCCTATGAGTACAACTTTGAGACTCTCAAAAGACTCTACAGGTAATGATGTGGATCCTAAATTGTATCGTAGTTTGATTGGTAGTTTGCTTTATTTGACTGCAAGTAGACCAGATATCGCTTTGAGTGTTGGTATTTGTGCTCGTTATCAGTCAAATCCTAAAGAATCTCACTTAACTGCTGTTAAGCGGATTATGCGATATGTCGCAAGTTCTGCTAAACTGGGTCTCTGGTATCCACATGAGACTAGTGTTCAATTAGCCGGGTACTCAGATGCTGACTGGGCTGGAAACATTGATGATAGGAAATCAACCAGTGGTGGTTGTTTCTACATTGAAAATTGTCTTGTTTCTTGGTTAGCAAGAAGCAAAGTTCTATATCGCTATCAACAGCTGAGGCTGAATACATTGCTGCTGGAAATGCATGTACTCATCTTGTTTGGATGAAACGTATGTTAAGCGATTATGGAATTACACAGGATTCTATGATTTTGTTTTGTGATAATTCCAGTGCAATAAATATCTCAAAAAATCCAGTTCAGCATTCACGTACTAAGCATATTGACATTAGATTTCATTACATTCGTGAATTAGTGGAAGAAAAATTAATATATTTGGATTACATTCCAACCGAGACTCAACTTGCGGACATTTTCACTAAACCGCTCGACAAAAGCAGGTTTAATAAATTAAAGTTTGATCTCGGTATGTGCAATTTAAATTGAATTTGCATGCTTTGGTGTATCATAATGTACATATGTTTGATGTTTTATTTGCTTAAATTTAGAAATCATTTGAAAAATTACAAATTTTAGTCGGTACTCGACCAGTCGTGAGTGTACTTGACCGGTCGTAATACGACCGGTCGAACACATCCACGACCGGTTGTGAAACTCGTGAATTCACTTTATTTTGGGGATTTGGCTCTTCTTCTTCATTTCCTTTTGTCTCTCCAACGAGCCTAGCCTCGACCGGTCGAACCCACCTTCATGATACTTCAAGGTTAGTGGTTCTTTTACAATTTTCTTGCAGATTCTTGTTATTGGTGTTTCAAATTTCACTCTGTAGAATCTATTTGCTCTTTCATTGCAAGTTTGGGTTTTCTCTTGAAAAATCTGTTCTATCAAAACCCCACTTCTTCTTTCTTGCATCTTATAGTTTCCTTGATTCCTCCTTTGAAAATGGATGCTAGGGGTAAAAAGAAAACTACACGTGGTCCCTCTTCATCTAGATCAGCATCTATTACGTAACGTCATCTTCGCTCTCTCGAAAATGATCCTTCAGATGCACGGGATTTGCGTATGCGCAATATTATAGTTGAGCGTCCTGTTAATGTTAATCACATTGCTTCCTTTGGTATCCTTCCTCTGTTGCAATCTGTGGGATGGGATAACATCTTACATTGGGGTGGAGCTGCATACCAGTCCATTGCCCAATCCATGTTTGCATGTATTTGTGATTCTTCTCTTGAGAATTTAACTTTTAAAATTGATACTCAAGAAGGCTTATTTTCAGTGGATCGACATTTGATAGCTCACCTTATGGAAATTCCTGTCAATGATGAGGGCATTCCGATTCATATATTACATGACAAATTCTCAGAATCTGAACGACAAATGCTTACTAGAGATTTGTGTAATTTGGATGTTCACTGGACTCATAAAGGTCATGCACTTCCTTAAGGTACTTGTTACCCGACACAGAGTGCTTCACAGGATTTTCATCTCAAATCTATATCCGCGTTCTGGTAATAAAACCGAACTCACTGCATTCATGGTTCGTGTTTTGCATTCTGTCATCTCTGGTGCGAAAATCTGTCTACCTTCGTTAATTTGTCACTCCATTCTTTTGTCTCGTCACCATCCAGGTCATAGTGATATTCCCTTTGGTTATTTGATGACTATGCTCGCCAATCATATGCTCGTGGCTATGCCTGTTAGAGAAAAACCCATCCATCATCTCCCTTTTAATAATTCCAATATTAACAAGATGAATTTAGAATTGGCTCCTGGCCAAGTGGATGCTGGTAGCAGTGGTGCTGAAGCAGGAAATGCAGATCAAGCTGGTGATCTTCCTGGAGACGTAAATATGGATGATTTATTTGAAGAACTTGAGTCAGACTCTCGGCTGATGATCCTGACTTTCAGCCTTCTGATTTTGATGAGAGGTTGAATTCTCTTCAAGAACAGGTGCTCAAATTCGTGTTACCCAAGACACTCAATTTTCTTATTTACGCAAATATATGAGGCGGGTTGCTAGGGGTTTACACAAAAGTGATCCATCTAATCCTGCTCCCTCTTCTGGTTCTGACTGAATTTTTATTTGGTCTGTAATAACTAATATTTTTCTTTGCTTTTAGTCTGAACTTTGCTTGCTTACTGACTTTTTGTTGAATTATGCACTATGCTCTCTTGCATCTATATTCCATCTCCTATTTTCCTTATCCTTGCTGCCCTTCTTCCTTTGTCATTTTGTGTCAAAAAGGGGGAGAAGTTTTGGGAGGCTTTGGCTTTGGTTGGATTTAATGATTATGATTAGTTTCATTCATGTCTATTTAAATATGGATGTGCTCAGGGGGAGTTAAGCTTCTCAGGGGGAGTTATGCTAGATATTGCTTATGATGTCTATATAACTGGTGCATGATTCTCTATTTGAACCTGTTGTGCCTGTACTTCTCTTATTTCTATTGGAAGTATTATTATTTGGGTGTTTTGTCACAAATTTGACAAAGGGGGAGATTGTAAGTGCTATGGTCTCATGCTCCTTTGGTTGTCAAATTTTGTTGTGTCAAAACATCTATCTGTGTCTTGTGTTTGTATGGTGATTTATATGTATTCAAGACACTGCATAAACACTTCATGACATTGGATGTCTTTAAGAAATACAAAGTGTACTTCTTCATCCTATCAATGTTTAAAGCTACAATGTTGAAGTTCAAGTCTCAAGAAACAACTTCAAGACTCAAGAAATGACTTCAAGACTCAAAAGCAACGCATGAAGTAGTTTTCACGCTGATGAAGATCTTAAGATTAAAGCTACAACAAGTTCAAGATCTCAAGCTTGATATGGTTCAAATATCTACATTCGTTGAATAGTTGAAGTTCAATGTCCATACGACATGTTTCAGGTTTGACTGACCTTAGGTTGACCTTATAAGTAGGTCACTTTGGATACATAAATCAAATGTTTATTTTACATAAGTTTGGTCTATTCTACGACCAGTCCTAGCTCCTGTTCGACCAGTCCTAGCATTGGTTCGACTAGTCCAAAATTCCACGACCAGTCCTAAGTTGTTGAAGATTTTGGAATTTTTTGGTACACCTACGACCAGTCCTGGAGGTCCTTCGACCGGTCGTAGGAGTGTCTTCGACTCGTTCTCGACCAGTCGTAGGGCTACGACTCAAAGTCCAGCAAGCTAATCTATGGTTCTACGACCAGTCGTAGAGAGATACGATACGACCAGTCGTAGGTGACCCACGACCAGTCGTGGAACGACTTTCAAAGATCGCGCTCAATATTTCAAATATCCGTTAGAGTTACGACCAGTCGAAGGTTTCTAAGACCAGTCGTAGACGCGATTTTTGTTTCTATAATTGAACACGAAATTCAGAGTTTTGATAATTCAACTCGATTCAATTCAAGAAACTTCAAGTGATCACTCTGAGATAAGTCTGTGTTTATTTTAAGCTACGTTGTGCTTATTTAATATTCCTTTTTGCTAGCTTATTTAATTTGATTTTGTTTCTGTATTCCAATCTTATTTGAAAAGAGGAATTACCTTATTCCTTCTTCTTGGAATCAAAATCAAATATAGCTACGCCCAACTAGTTAAAATCTAAAATCTATTAGAATTTAGAACCATATTAAAGTGAGTATTGGAAATTGAACTTTGACATTCAATCATCTACTCCGATTGGTTCTACCGGGCTGCTACGAAAAGGAGAAATCCAGGTATTTTACAATTCTGTAAAATTTCATTCCTTTTGGTTTTGTTTGAGGTTAAGCCAAAAAAATCTCATTGTATTGGTTATCTGAGGAGAGCCAGAAAACTCAGAAAAGAGGGGTTTTTGAATTGTGTAAGCCCGAGTGAAAAAGACACAATTGTAAAGGTTTTGGGTGAACCTGTGAAAACCTATTTGATAGTGAACGCTAATATCCCCTGTGTGAGGATATTAGGAGTGGAGTAGCATTCTGTGTGGCTGTTGAAAGACAGTTGGTGTACACACAGGCGAACCACTATAACTCTTTGTCTTGTGGATTGAATGCTTGCTTAATTTTCATATCTTTTATCATTCAATTGTGTGGAATGTACAAGTGGATGTGAATGTTGTAACTATTTACATTTCAAGCAAGTGTGGGGATTGTTGTAATAATTTAGATCTACATTTCTGCATTTAATTTCAATTCCTTGCTATTCATTTATTTCTATTAAAATTGAGTCCTTGATCCAAAAAATGTTCTAGAAATAAGGTTGTCCTACCATAAGCCCTTGTTTATTATGGTGTAAGGTTGTCCTTAGAACTGAATTTGTATCAATCTCTTAATACTTATTTATCAAGGTGATTTGATTTCAGCATTGTGAATTGATTTATAATTGTAAGGCTATTGGTTTATTTTATTTCCTGATTTTATTTTAATTTGGCATAGTCCTATTCACCCCCCCCCCCTCTAGGACATATAACTTGGCCTTTTCAGAGATCGTGAACGTTCCTGAGGAAAGGGAAGGGATCTCTCTCATAAATGATGAACGCGAGAAGGACTCGATGCCTTCTTCGAATGTCTCCTCCACTATTTTTATTGAAAGAACAACCAAATCCATGAATGCCTAAGTTGTTGCAATAAGGATTCTAGGTCAGATTGCACCTAAGTACCACTTTTATAGGCAGGTCAAACATTCTGAATGGTCTCCCGAACTCCAAAGTGGTTAAGGGGAAGTAACGACATTAAAGAATGTAATTGAATCCAAGTATCACTTTGAAAGGCTTATGAATGGGTGGTTAATGTAGTAGGATGTCGTGTGACTATTGATTTTCCAAGGCTGGTGGCTGTCACCCCCGTTTGTTGACATGCACAAGGGATTGTTGCTGTATACGTGTAGTTGAACATGGATGGAAAACCACGATTGATATATCGTGACAAGCACGACCCCTGTAACACTATAACAACAATACATATCATCTTACAACCATGATCCATCGAACATCATAACCACAGCCCGGTTGAGACAAAAACCACAATCCATAACAATAACGCCACAGCCTATATGACAACCACGAAACTGTCATGTGATCTGATCCCATGGTTCACGTGCATGTTAGATCGTGATTATTGTCCACGATCGTTCTTGGTTCACAACCACGACCCTAATCCGGTCACCTGAAAATCCTGCATGATAGGTGTACATGACATGGCTCATATGGATCGTGCTTATGTGTTTTGTCCATGACGTGCATTATCCATACAACATTACAATTATCACGACCGATATAACATGACAAACACGTTCCATGCAACATGGGACTCGTGCACTTGCGTAGTGAGTAATATAGGTGTATACTCGCGCACTTGCGTAGTGAGTAATGTAGGAGACTTTCCTCAACGATGCCCTGCTCGCCGTGGCACCCGCCCCGCCCGTTTTGCACAACTAATTCACACTAACGATGCCTTGCCCGCCGTGGCACTAGCCTTGCCCACTTAGCATGGCGCCCCTGGCCGCCGCATAATTCACCACGACAATGCCCTGCCCATTTAGCAAAGTGACCCTGTCCGCCGCCACCTAATTAGCCTCAACGATACCTTGCCCACCGTGGCACTAGCCCCACCCGCTTAGCACGGTGGTCCTACCGGCCGCCTAATTCGCCCCCACGATCCCTTGCCACTGTGGCACTAACCTTGCATGCTTAGTACAGCGCCCCGGGGTGCTGCTTAATTCGTCTCGGTGATGCCCTGCCCGCTTAGCACGGTGTCTCTGTCCACCGCCTAATTCGCCCCAACGATGCCTTACCCACCAAGGCACTGGCCCCGCCCGTTTAGCACGGTGCCCTGGGCCGCTGTTTAATACGCCCCGACGATGCCCTGCTTGTCATGGCACGAGCCCTGTGCACTTAGCACGGTGCCCCGGGCTACAGCCTAATGCGCCTAGACGATGTCGTGCCCGCTTAGCACGGCGTCCCTGCCCCGCCGCCTAATATGCACCGATGATGCCTTGCCCACCATGGCATTAGCCCTCGGCCTCCGCCTAATTCACCCCGATGATGACCTGCTAATTAGCACGACGTCCCTGCCCGCCACCTAATACGCCCCGACGATGCCTTGCCCGCCGTGGCACTAACCCCGCCCCACAGCACGGTGTCCCTGCCCGCCGCCTAATTCACCCTGACGATGCCTTGCCAGCCGTAGCACTAACCCCGACCACTTAGCATGGTACCCTGGGGTGCCGCCTAATTCGTCCCAACGATGCCCTGCCGGCTTAGCACGGCGTCCCTGTTTGTCGCCTAATTCGCCCCAATGATGCCTTGCCCACCGTAGCACTAGCCCCGTCCGCTTAGCACAGCGCCTTGGGCCATCGCCTAATTTGCCCTGATGATGCCCTGCCTATCGTGGCACGAGCCCTCGCGTACTTAGCACGGTGCCCTAGGCTGCCGCCTAATTAGCCCAGACAATGCCCTGCTCTCTTAGCATGGCATCCCTGCCCGCCGCCTAATATGCCCCGACGATGCCTTGCCCGCCATGGCACTAGCTCCAGGCCGCTACCTAATTTGCCTAGACAATGACTTGCCCGTGTGGCATTTGCCCCACCCGCTTACCACATCATCCCTGCAGGCCACCTAATTTTCCCCGACGATGCCCTGCCCACTTAGCACGGTGTCCTTGCCCGCCGATAATTCGCCCTGACAATGCCTTGCCTACTATGGCACTAGCCCCACCCGCTTAGCACAGCGTCCATGCACGCCGCCAAATTCACCCCGACGATCCCTTGCCCGCCGTGGCACTAGCCCTGCCCGCTTAGCACAGCTCCCCGGGCCGCCGCCTAATTTGCCCCGACGATGCCCTACCCGCTTAGCACGGCATCCCTGTCCGCCGCCTAATTCGCTCTGACGTTGCCCTGCCCACTTAACACGGCGTTCCTGTTCACTGCCTAATTCGCCCCGATGTTGACCTGCCCGCTTAGCACAACGCCCCTCTCCGTCGCCTAATTTACCCTAACGTTGCCCTGCCAGCTTAGCACAGCACCCCTGTCCGCCGCCTAGTTTGCCCCGATGATGCCTTGCCCGCCGTGGCACAGCCCCACCCGCTTAGCATGGCACCCCTGCCGTCGTGCTGGCGTGCTGCTGTCGTCGTGCTAGCGTGCTACTGTAGACGTGCTAGCGTGCTGCCGTCGTGCTAGCGTGCTGGCGTGTTGCTGCCGGCGTGCCGCGTGTTACTGTCGTCGTGTTGGGATGTTGTCGTGCTGGCGTGCTGGCGTGCTGTTGTGGGCGTGCCAGCGTGCTACCGTGCTGCTAGGGGCATGCCAGTGTGCTGGCGTGCTACTCACTTATGAAATGGTTCTAGGTTCTAGATTGATTTTAAATTAAATAACCTTGCGCTAGCTTAATTTGATTTTGATTTCAAGAAATGGGAATACTTCAATTCCTCTTTCAAATAAAGTTGGAATGCAGAATACAAATCAAATACAAAGAAAGCTAATTAAAGAGAATATATAATGAGCACTAAATAGCTTCAGAATATACTAACTTATCCCTCAGAGTGGCGTATTGATTTTGCTTGAAATTGTATCAAACTCTGAAAATAGTGCTCTATTTATAAGTGAAGAAATCGCACTCTCGACTGGTCCTGAGGTCGGTTCGACTGGTCGAAGGACCAATAAATTTTTAAAATTTAGGCGCGATAAGATAAGGTCGTTCCATGACTGGTCGTAGGGTCTGCTCGACCGATCGAGTGGCCTCCACGAACGTTCGAGTCATGTCCACGACTGGTCGTGTGGAACCCAATTTAGTTGCTGGACTTTGAGTCGAGCCTGCAGGACTAGTCAAGCACAGGTCGAGCACTGTTCACACGACCGGTCAAGCAGTCTCAGGACTGGTCAAGGCTTTAATAAAAATTTCCTAAAATCAGTAACAAACTTAGGACTGGTCGAGGAATCTTGGACTGGTCGAGGAATCTTGGACTGGTCAAGACAATGCTAGGACTCGTCGAACATAGTTCATGACTAGTCGAGAAACATTCTATGCACTTATAAAGTGACTCAATTTAAATTATGTATTCAAAATGACCTACCTTATGATCAACCTAGGGTCATTCATACCTTATACATAATGTATGAACATTGAAACTTCTTTTCCTTCGGTTGATAGATGATCTTTGAAGTTCACGAAGCTTGAGATCTTGACATATGATGAAGCTTGAACTTAAGACCTTTCGAAGCTTGAATTTGACTAACATTAAAGCTTGAGCTTGAGGTTCAAAGTATAGGAACTTTGCCTTGACTTGAAGCTTAAATTATGAATCTTGAAACATTGAATTCACACTTGATGTTGTACTCGAACATGAACATGTAATCTTGTATTTGAAGTTCTTGAAGTAAAGACCATTGTCCTTGCACTGTCTTGAATATATCGATGCGCTACACAAGACACAGATTCCAAGATGTTTTGGCACTACAAAATTTGACAATTATAGGAGTTAGAAACCAAAACACTTACAATGCCCTATACAAAGAAAGTTGTAAGGTTGCTGCCAAACTGAAAATTCAAAAAGAAAATATTGCTAATCTAAAATTAGAACTTGAAAAATCAGTTTTAGAAAAATCTCATTTTTCTTATTGTTTTGAGAAAACCAAATTAGATTTAAGTCTGAAATTTTTTGAAATTCAAAATCTCAAAACTGAAAATGAGAATTTAAAATTAGAAGTTGCTTCTCTTAAAACTTCAAAAGAGACTTAGATATACAGCCAAGGTGACCAGAGACTTGAAAAATTATTAACTGCATCTCGACGAAGTAGCGACAAATCTGGCTTGGGATATATTAAGAATCATACAGAAAAATCTAAAAATTTTGTTCCCATATTTGTAAAAGATGAATCTTCAAAATCTAAGGTAGGAACTATAAAGGAAGTAAAGAAGAATGAAAAACCTTTTCAAAAAACTTCTAATCCAAAAACTAAGACCAACTATCATAAATATCAAAGGAAAAATAATAATCCTCCTCTAGTAGATAAGATAGTGGACTTACTTAAAGAGCTCTTAAAATCCAACTTTAAAAATAACAAAGTAAGTAGAAATAAGAAAAACTCTTACTCCTAAACACAGTGAATAGTAAGAGATCCTCACAAACCCAAAACCACATTGAAATGGGTTCCAAAAGATAAGTGTATTGTTATTCACATAGATTTCAAAGCAAGTATCCATTCAAGATGGTACCTGGATAGTGGATGTTCGAGACATATGACAGGTGATAAGGCGATATTATCAGACATCAATCAAAACGATGGCAGCTCAGTAACATTTGGAGATGGTAACAACTGCAAAATCATTGGAAGAGGTAATATAAAACTTCCAAACCTACCTATTTTTAAAGATGTCTTATATGTTGAAAGTTTAAAACATAATTGGCTGAGCATATCTCAAATCTGTGATAATAATCATAGTGTTAAATTTTCAGATCACAATGTGAGATAATTAATAACCAAGGCCATATAATATTAAATGGTCGAAGAACCTCTGAAAATTGTTATATCATTGATGAATCTTGTTCTTCAAATCACTCTTGTTACATGGTCCAAACAGACGAATTGTGGCATCAATGTCTTAAACATGTAAACTATAGAGACCTATATAAATTAAGCAAGAGAGATCATCTTTGAGGTTTACCTAAACTGAAAAGGTTGGAAAAGAAAGTATGTGGTGCCTATCAAATAGGCAAACAAATCATGAGTAGTCACAAAAAGGTGAACTCCCTAGCCACTACAAGACCTCTTAAACTACTTCATATAGACTTAGTTAGACCAACCCGAACGGAGAGTAAAGGGGGTAAGAAATACTTTCTAGTTATAGTTGATGACTACACTAGATATTCATGGGTAGCCTTCTTAAGAGAAAAGTCGGATGCTTTTGACGAAGTCAAAAAGTTATTTAAACGCATGTAGACTGAAAAGAAACTATCTATGAACAGAATAAAAAGTGACCACGGCACTAAATTTAAAATTAGCAATTTTGAGAAGTTCTGAAATGACCATGGAATATTACATGAATTTTTCGCTCCTAAAACTCCTCAGCAAAATGGTGTTGCCGAGAGAAAAAACGGAGTTCTACAAGAAATGGGGAGTGTTATGCTTAACAGTTAAAAATTAGTAAAAAAATCTATGGGATGAAGCTATTAATATAGCTTGCTATATTATTAATTGAGTTTATATAAGAGTAGGTATAAATAAAACAGCTTATGAACTTTGGTTTAATAAAAAATCATCTGTGAAATATTTTTGTACTTTCGGAAGCAAATGCTTCATTTTACAAGATCGGAAACATCGGGAAAAATTTGAAGTGAAAAGTGATGATGGTATTTTTTGGGGTATGTTCTAAATAGTAGAGTATATCATGTCCTAAATAAAAGGACCAAAGTGATACAAGAATCTATAAATGTTGTTATTGATGATCAAACTATCACTCTCAATTATGATCATGATGATGAAATTACTATTGTCAATCAATCTGAACCATCGTCAAAATCATATTCAACTAAGAATAGATTAGTCAATGATCATCTGACTAATCAAATACTTGGTAACCCTCACACTTGTGTTCAAACGAGAAGATAATTGGAAAACATATATAATCATGTGTGCTTCACTTCTTGGATAGAACCGACTAATGTAAATGAAGCCCTTACTGATGAAAATTGGATTTTAGCTATACAAGATGAATTGAGTCAGTTTGTCAGAAACAATGTTTGGTATCTAGTTCCTAGACCTTCTTATAAACATATGATTGGAACTAAATGGATCTTCAAAAATAAATCTAATGAATTTGGTAATATTATAAGAAAAAAAAAAGCTCGATTGGTTGTACAAGGGTGCACTCAAATTGAAGGAGTTGACTTTGATGAGACCTTTTCTCCGGTTACTCGACTTGAATCCATCAGATTGTTTATTTCGATCACATGTCATAAAAATTTTAAAATATACCAAATGGATGTTAAAAGTGCATTCTTGAACGGTGACTTAAATGAGGAAGTTTATATAGAACAACCTAAAGGTTTCGAAGATCCTAAATTTCCTAACAATGTATACCGTTTTAAAAAGGCTCCATATGGCTTAAAACAAGCTCCAAGAGCATGGTATAAAAAACTAACTAAATTTCTTCTTAGTCAAAACTTTAAAATGGGAAGTGTTAATAAAACCTTGTTTAACAAAAAATATAATGAAGATATGTTGATTGTTCAAATATATGTAGATGATATTATCTATGAATCAACAAATACTAACCTTTCCTCTAAGTTTGCAGATTCGATAAAATTAGAATTTGAAATGAGTATGGTTGGTGAGATGAATTATTTCCTTGGTCTCCAAGTGAAACAACTTAAGGATGGGATATTCATCTCTCAAACCAAGTATGCGATGAATCTTATTAAAAAAATTGAGTTTGAGAATGGTAAAAACTTTCAAACACCCATGGCTATAACACTTAAATTGTCTAAAGATGATTCAGGTAAAAGTGTTGACCCGCGTCTTTACCGTAGCATGATTGGTAGTCTATTATATTTAACTGCCAGTAGACCTGATATTTCTTTCAGCATAGGCGTATGTGCTAGATATCAATCTAACCCTAAAGAATTTTATTTGTCTGCGGTTAAAAGAATAATCAATATGTTGCTAGCACGGCTAATTTAAGCTTATGGTATCCTCATGATACATATTTACAGATTGTTAGATATACCGATGTTGATTGGGCTGGTAATGTCGATCATAGAAAACCCACAAGTGGTGGATCCTTCTACATTGGAAATTGTCTTGTCTCTTGGATGAGCAAGAAGCAAAACTCAGTATCATTATTTACTGCAGAAGTTGAGTATATTGTGGCAGGAAATGCTTGTATACAATTGATGTGGATGAAACGTATGTTAGCAGATTATGGTATTGATCAATATGCTATGAAGTTATACCGCAACAATACCATTGCCATTAATATATCTAAAAATCTCATTCAACATTCTCGAACAAAGTGCATCGACATTCGATATCATTATATCCGAGAATTAGTTGAAAGCAAGACTGTCATGCTTGAATACATCAATACTAAGAAACAGCTTGCAGACATTCTGACGAAACCATTAGATAGTGTCAAAATTTTTAATTTAAAAAATGATATTGGATTATGATGTATTTTTTTATTAATCATCCTTTATTGCAATATATTTTTATTGTTATTTATTTTATTTTACATTAAAAGGAAAAATATAAAAGAAAATAACAAAATAAAATTTTTGGGGCTATTTCAGCCAACCCATAGCTGACCGACTAGTTCGGCCAACCGAGCACCATACTCGGGCTAGCCGAACCGAGTGCGATTTGAGTTAATAGGGGAAAAATTCCAAAACCCTCACTTCCACTTCATCTTCCTCGGCTCGTTGATACTTCCTTTGGCCAACCCATCATCCTAACCTCCTAGTAAGTGGTTTATTTGTCATTTTCTTCTATATTTAAGTTCTTAGTAATGATTTATTTGAGATTCCATCATTTTTCTTAAATCTATATCTTTCTTTTTTATGGGTTTTACTTAAAAATATGATCTAGTCAAACCCATCAATTTCTTTGTTATTCTTACTATTCTTTAGTCATTTCCTCTATGGAATATCGGACTAAACGTACCGCTCATCGACCTCAGTCTGGTTCCTTATCGCTCCCCGCTACTCAAGTTGTATGCACCATTCGCACACCAAAGGATGACCTGGAGAATGTACAGGATTTACATACTCAGAGTATAATCATTGAGCAAATTGTGAATGTCAATCATATTGCTAAATTTGGTCTTCTTGAAATTCTCTCCGATGTAGGATGGGAGAAAATTTTTAATTGAGGTGGAGCGACTTACCAATTGATTGCTCAAGGGATGTACACATCCATTAGTGAAGTTTCTTCCGAAGCATTAACATTTAATATTCAATTTTTGGAAGACACCATCACTATCACACCATCCGTCATATCTTCTGTTATAAGCATTGATATGGTGGAAGATGGAATTCATATCTCTACTCTTTTTGAAGACATGTATTCTTTGAAAAGAAATTCCATCACTCGGGTGTTATGTGGTTTTAATGCCCAATGGCGTACCGGTAACTCTCTCCCCACTTATAATTTACTTCCAAAATATCGCGTTTTCATCGCATCTTCACTTCTAACGTTTATCCAAGGATCGGGAGAAAGACTGATCTTACTCCTTACATGATGCGTATTATGCACTCTGTTGTATCCGGTATTCGTATTTGTCTTCCATCATTGCTATCATATTTAATTATTCAGTATCGTCTCCACCCTTGTCATCGGTTCATTCCATTTGCATTTCTTATGACTTCCCTTGCTTTGCGGTTCAATGTCCAAATTCCCGCAATTGAAGCACCGAAGTTCGAGTTTCCATTTGGCAATGCAAACTTAAACATGATGAAGCTTGAATTGAGACCTGATCAGTGAGGTGATCAGGAAGCAGTTCCTGAAGGAGATGTCAACATGGACGACATTTTTGCTAATTTGGAAGAATCTGGTGATACAAATGATTCAGACTTCCAACCTACACAATTCTCTGAGAGGTTGGAGAGCTTAGAGAAGAAGGTGGATGTGTTGTATGTCTCCTAAGAATCATTACTTCAGACTCAAAAACAACAAACGAAGTACATGAAATAGTACTTTCATCGATTTAATTGAAGTCTGAAAATCAATGATCCTGAGATGCTTGTACCATCCTCTTCTAGTTCTGATTGATATTCTCTATTTTGGTCTGTAATAACGTTATTCACTCTTTGGATTACCTACACTCTTGGATAGCTTTCCCTTCGTACATTTGAATATTTTTCATATTTACATTCAAATGATTTTATATTTAACGTTTAAATTACTTTTTATCCTCATGCTATAAGTTATTATCCTTGTTGACTACTTCATCTATTCCTTTATCAACTTCTGATAAAAGGGGGGAGAAAAAAAAAACTATGCATAATATGAACACAACATGCACAACTCACTCTTGATTTTAAATTTTGAATACATATATGAGCACCTACACTCACATGCATAGATCATTTGGTATGGTTATATTTTTTGGGCATGTGATTGGATTATATGGATATATATTGTAAGACCCGTACCCTAGCCCGTACGGTTTCGTAGGCTTCCGCGGTCCTCCAGGTCGAATTCCGGTAACCCGCAACCTGTAACCAACGTTTGCACGCGATCGTAAGCCGAGTCCTGCATATCTTAGTCGACTCAATCCAAGACTTGTACCCTAGCGACCACGCCGTCGCTGCTGTTCCGATGCCGCGTCTCGCAGGCCGAGGCGATACCCAGGCCAGGAGATGTGGGCCCGCGTTCAGTTCGAGGAAAACGCTGCGCGTTGCAAAACCCAAAAGGATCTCTACCGAATGTCACATCCATCAATCCATCAATCCCATCAAGGGTCAAATACATGTCAAGTACACATCACCTCACATGTCAAGTACAACCCAATCCCCAAGCAACCCCAAAGTCAACTTCTCTCTTACACCCAAGTACACACATCACTCACCTTTTCACCCATCACACCCATCTCTCTCTCTCTCTTACATCCCATCCTCTCTCTCTCTCTCATTTTTAAACTCCATCTCTAAGTAACCCAACGTCCAAGCTATCTTCATGAGAGAAGCCATGTGTGGCCCATCTTCCTACCTCCCATCTCCACCGTCAAAGCCTCATCTCAACCGTTGGATCACGTTCTTTAGAGCTATAGAATGCGTTGATGGAAGAAGGACAAAGAGATCTTGAGGTGGGTGATCTTGTATTTATCTTTTTGTGATTTAAGGGCCCACCTGTGATGGGACCCATCTTGATGTATAAATGTACATGGAGGAGCTCATAGTGGCGGAGCTCCTCCCATCTCAACCTCTCTCTCTCTCTCTCTCTCTCTCTCTCTCTCTCTCTCCTGTTTGCGGCCCACCTTGGAGAGTGGATTAGATCCACACCGTCCAGCCATGGACGGTGGAAATCCACCGCGACATAAGTGTTATATCCACTCTTTCCAAATTTTTAGACGGTGGAAATCCCACCTCAATGCATGTTTGCACACCGTCCACTATCTGGATAGTGGCCTGCTATAGCCACGTCACCAAGTGTTGTGTGGACCCCACGTGATGAGACACTGTCCATCAGGTGATCATGAGGCACGTGTTATATCCTAACCAGCCATCTGCACGGACCCCCTTCACCATGATGTGATGGATATCCAGACCGTCCAGACGCAGGGTCTGGACGGAGAGAAGCACAAATATCAGCTTGATACTGAAATTCTGGTGGGCCACACTCACATGTACCCCCACCGAGATGTATATATTTTATATCCCCACCGTCCAATCTGCTGGACGGTGGGATTCCACCGTTGAAGTATGTATTCTATATACCGTCCATCCGTTTGAGATGCAGGCCCACCCCACACGTGTGACACGTGTGGGGGTGGGACCCACCTTGATGTATTGGTGTTGCATCCTCACCGTCCAGCAATATGGACGATGGGACCCACCAGCTCATGTGTTCAATCTACACCGCCCATCTGTGTTTAGAAGTTGCTGTTGATTTTATATATATATATATATATATATATATATATATATATATATATATATATATATATATATATATGTGCCATAAATTTATTATAATATTATATTATATTATAATATTATGATATGATATAATATTATATTATATTTATATATACTGTACGTGCATACATGTATATATGCATTGTAGACGTACAACCGTACGTGTGGGTCCCATGTGGGACCCAACTGTTTTGAAAATTGGTGGTTGGCGTGCGCTGGTCAGTAGCCAGCCACACGATGCTATCTGCATCAATAGCAGTGGGCCACCACCTGGCACCCACCTTGGTGATGCATTGCATCCACCGTCCAGTTCATGGACGGTGGATTCCGACCATGATGCATATGTAATGTCTATGTCATCCTCCCGTTATGATGGTGGGACCCATCTGCTGACTGACGTAAATAAATTCTGTGTGCCCCACGTGATGTATATGTACGTCTCAGTCGTCCTGATGGTGGGACCCGCTGTTGGGATAATGTTTGGATGGTGTCGGGTTACATGGACAATATTTGGGTGGTGCTGATTTACATGGAAAATGTTTTGGACCATGTTGATCATCATTAGTGGGCCATGTGCCCCATGGAATGATAGTGCACAACGATATACATGTTACACCTACAACTATTGAGATGATTTTTGGTGTGGCCCAAGCCCATTTGAGGGCCATTGGTGCAGCCCATCCATGAGGCCCATCATGAAGTGTTGTTGGCTCAGGTGCAGGGCCCACTTGTTTGTATTGTTAAGCCCAGACACGTGGCCCATGTGATGCATATGAGGCCCAAGCAGGGCGGCCCTCTTGTTGTATATGAGGCCCATGTATGAGGCCCATGGTGGTGTATTTACGACCCATTTGACGAGGCCCACTGAGATGTATTCAGGGCCCAAGGGCGAGACCCAATATGATGTATTCAAGGCCCATGGGCGAGGCCCATTGTGATGCATTCGAAGTCCGTGGGCATGGCCCATTGTGACATATTTGAAGCACCTGTATGAAGCCCAATGCTATGTATGTGAGGCCCATGAGGGAGGCCCAATGTAATGTATGTGTGGCCGTTACATTGTGTATGAAGCCCCTTATGTGGGCCACTCCTTGGGAGCGATGTTGGTTAGATGTCCACATTGATGGGCAATGATGGTTAGATGTCCTCATTGTGACCTTCCCATAGGCCTTGTTAGGCCCATTCTTACCGATTCTGATTATCGATCGATTCTAATTGTCGTGATCGATTATCGACTCCGATTGACGTGACCGATTTTCCGATTCTGATTATCAATTGATTCCAATTGTTGTGACCGATTATCGACTCCAATTGACGTGACCGATTTGCCGATTCTGATTATTGATCAATTTCAATTGTAGTGACCGAATATCGACTCCGATTGACGTGATCAATTTGTCGATTCTGATTAATGATTGATTCCGATTGTCGTGACCGATTACCAACTCTGATTGACATGACCGATTTGCCGATTCTGATTATCGATCGATTTCAATTGTCATAACCGATTACCAACACCGATCGATATGACCGATTTACCGATTCTGATTATCGATCGATTCTGATTGTCGAGGCCGAATATCGAAGCCGATTCCGATTGTCGAGGCTAATTGTATAGGCCGATTATGATTGTCATGGTCGATTGACCGATTATCGATCGAGGTCGATTATCGTGACTGATTTACTGATTTTGATTATGGATCGATCGATTCTGATTATCGTGACCGATTGCCGATCCCGATCGACGTGACCGATTTACCGACTCTAATTATTGATCGATCGATTCTGATTATCGTGATCGATTGCCGATCCCGATTGACGTGACCAATTTACCGATTCTGATTATCGACCGATCCTGATTGTCGTGACCGATTGCCGATCCCGATTGATGTGACCGATTTACCGATTCTGATTATGGATCGATCGATTATGATTATCATGACCAATTGCCGATCCCGATCGACATGACCGATTTATCAACTCTAATTATTGATCGATCGATTCTGATCATCGTGACCGATTGCCGATCCCGATTGACGTGACCGATTTGCCAATTCTGATTATCGATCGATCCTATTTGTCGTGACCGATTGTCGATCCCGATTGATGTGATCGATTTACCGATTCTGATTATGGATCAATCAATTCTGATTATCGTGACCGATTGCCGATCCCAATCGACGTGACTAATTTACGACTCTAATTATTGATCGATCGATTCTGATTATCATGACCGATTGCCGATCCCGATTAACGTGACCGATTTACCGATTCTGATTATCGACCGATCCTGATTGTCGTGGCCAATTGCCAATTCTGCTTGACATGACCGATTTGCTGATTTTGATTCTAGGCCGAGGCCGAGTATCGAGGCCGATTCCAAGTGTCAATTTCGATTGTTGAGGCCGAGTATCGAGGCCGATTTCAAGTGTCAATTTCGATTGTTGAGGCCGAGGCCGATTGTCGAGACCTATATGATGTATATGCAACCCGTAGTTGGGGCCCATTGTGATCAATTCATGGTCTATGGGCAAGGCCCATTATGATATGTATTAGGCCCATAATGCATGACCCATTTGACGTATTCAAGACCCATGTGTAGGGCCAACATATCATGTATTTGAGGCCCATGAGCAGGGCCCACCTGTTGTGTATATGTGGCCCTTGAGTAAGGCTCATTGTGTTGTATATTAGGCCGTTGAGTAAGGCCGTGAGCCCGTTATATGTTTGGTTCTATGAGGGCCATTCCTTGGGGCAGTGTTGGTTAAATGTCCACATTATAGAGGTCGATTGTTGATGACGGTTATTGATACCGATTATGAGTATGTGACAGCATAGCATCATGATACATGCCCATACGCATCATCTGCATGTTTGTTATGAGATATGATTGATCATTGCATATCCATAGTGTCGGTTGTTATGAGACTCCCTGATAGGCGGAGATTATCTCACATAAGCACACGGTATGCGCAGGATTGATGTATGACTGGATTGTATGACTCATGCATCTTGCATTGTGTGTTGTGATTACTATATGCCCTAGCCACATCAGGGTCGTAGCCTTCACAGGCATATCGTGGATGGCCAGTTGGGACGCTGGAAATCTGTTCTATATGGGGTGCTATATGTATCCCTAGGTGAAAGTCCTTAAACCCTCTTGGTTCCAGAGGTTGCTCCAACGTCGAGACTGAGTGGATGCATGAGCGCATGAGGGCCATATACCTTAGGCCACGTCTCCCACTGTGTCGTGGTCGGTTGGAAGGGGGTGCGGCCTTACCTGCCCGAGAGGAGGGGGCAATGCTAGGCTAAGTCTGACCAACTCGAGGAATGGGTCCGCTATCGACGAGTCAGGCCCGATATTGGCAGGCGGATAGTGAGGTCTCTTCCACCCACCTTATTGCCCGCGATGGGGCGGCAATCTGGTTTGGAGTGTAATAGACCCCAGTGATAATCCCAGAGAGGAACCGTACTGATATGTGGACTTATTGAGTAGGAGTTGCATACTCATGCATTCATTTCATTCACTATTCACTCGGACTGGTGGTGCGCAACTAATTGTTATGTACTTTCGCATGGCCA
Organism: Magnolia officinalis; assembly: GCA_021015155.1. NCBI lineage: Eukaryota > Viridiplantae > Streptophyta > Magnoliopsida > Magnoliales > Magnoliaceae > Magnolia > Magnolia officinalis. Next base: position 42,251 of record JAJHSJ010002745.1, on the reverse strand, counting down.
GGATTTCGGTTGAGCGCACGACTAACCTGAGATCAGGAGTTTACCACAGTGAGTCTGACTATCTAAATTTAGGTATGGGACTGGTTTAGATAGAAGTCCCTTGTGATGGACCCCATAGCCTGCGATACTACGTACTATCATCCCGACTTCACTCCAACATGGTCATTTCATTCGTACCGCATATTACATTGCATCCGCAGTACTTAGCATTTTGGGTTATCATGTTTCTGTATTGATATGACAGTTAGCATTCACGCCTTGCATCGCATAGCCTTTGTACGGCTGAAGGCACTCATAGACTTATCAGTATATTTCTGCTTATTTCGATATTGTATGATTTATGGCATTGCATCCTCGGCATCTAATATTTGGCTTTCTTTGACTCCTCATTTGTATAGCTGATTTGCATTGCATACCCTGATATTGTATGACTCACGGACTGTCAGTATTTCCGCTTACTCTGATTACTATGATATTACTTACTTGACACTTACCTTGTGCACACACTTTCACCACCCACTAAGCTTTCTATAAGCTTATGCACGATAGATGCGTGCAGGTGGCGTTAGGTTGCAGCAGCATTGAGCTTAGAGCGTGCAGCGGACTTATGGAGATTTGATTTTTGTCATATGTATTTCCCTTTCAGTACTGTATTCAACAGTTTATATTAGTGGATATATGATGATGATGATGCCTTTATGATTTGGGTATACTTGTGGTTATGCTTACTACGAGATAAATGTACACTGAAAAAAAATCCTCCATGTAGGATCCCAGGATCGGAATCTGGCGCATGGGCATTGGGAACCGAGAATGGGGTACTACGGAGCCTGTCGGCACCGGATTCGGCGATCGGGGTTCTTGTGATTCCGATCTCCGGGTTTGGGGCGTGACAGAAGTTGGTATCAAAGCATAACATGGGAATACCTGAAGATAACATCACATATCTGCTGATGGCTATCTTACACCGTATGATTCTTGAGAACTTAGAGTGTTTAGATCCCCGAGTTCGAATAACTTAGAGATTTTTTTGATATAGCTCCATTCCGTTGAGATTGTGAGGCTTCATAGTATTCTAGTTTCGATAATTTTTTATCCAAGATCCGGGGTTCAGGAGGCTGAGATTTGTAGGCTTGTCCCCATCTCTTAGGTGTTTGATTATGTTGGCATGTTGTGTTCGGATAAGATTTCCCTCCCTTGGTGAACTCTGTATTAGTTAAGTTGTGGTTTAAATTTCGAGGACGAAATTTTATTAGGAAGGGAGAGTTATAAGACCCGTACCCTAGCCCGTACGGTTTCGTAGGCTTCCGCGGTCCTCCCGGTCGAATTCGGCAACCCGCAACCTGTAACCAACGTTTACGCGCGATCGTAAACCGAGTCCTGCATATCTTAGTCAACCCAATCCGAGACTTGTACCCTAGCGACCGCGCCGTCACTGCGGTTCCGATGCCGCGTCTCGCGGGTCGAGGCGATACCCAGGCCAGGAGATGTAGGCCCGCATTCAGTTCGAGGAAAACGTCGCGCGTTGCAAAACCCAAGAGGATCTCTACCGAATGTCACATCCATCAATCCTATCAAGGGTCAAGTACATGTCAAGTACACATCACCTCACATGTCAAGTACAACCCAATCCCCAAGCAACCCCAAAGTTAACTTCTCTCTTACACCCAAGTACACACATCACTCACCTTTTCACCCATCACACCTATCTCTCTCTCTCTCATTTTCAAACTCCATCTCCAAGCAACCCAACGTCCAAGCTATTTTCATGAGAGAAGCCATGTGTGGCCCACCTTCCTACCTCCCATCTCCACCGTCAAAGCCTCATCTCAACCATTGGATCACGTTCTTTGGAGCTATAGAACGCGTTGATGGAAGAAGGACAAAGAGATCTTGAGGTGGGTGATCTTGTATTTATATTTTTGTGATTTAAGGGCCCACTTGTGATGGGACCCATCTTGATGTATAAATGTATATGGAGGAGCTCATAGTGGCGGAGCTCTCTCTCTCTCCTCTCTCTCTCTCTCTCTCTCTCTCTCTCTCTCTCTCTCTCTCTCTCTCTCTCTCTCTCTCTCTCTCTCTCTCTCTCCTGTTTGCGGCCCACCTTGGAGAGTGGATTAGATCCACACCGTCCAGCCATGGACGGTGGAAATCCACCGTGACATAAGTGTTATATCCACACACGACTTCATCAAACATCCCAAGAACGAAGATCGTTGCAATCAAGCTATGGTAACATCTTCGACTCGTCGTTTGAAGATAATTACTATTTTACTTCATTTCATTTTGGGTTTTTCTAAGATAGCCCTAAAATCTCAGTAGGTTGTTTTGTGGTGATCCCATGAAAATCACAAAGTGAGTTTTGTTGTGATAACCCATGAAAATCACAAGAATTGTATCAGGTTGTTAAGGTGACCCTGGGAAAACTTTGAAATAGTGAAAGCTAAAATTGTGAGAGTAGTAATTTTGTGAGTGTAGGTGTGGGCTTAAACACCGAACCACTATAATTCATTTGTGCATTGTGGTGATTGTTTTTATTATTTATATGTGTGTTTTTTGATTGATTTAGCTCTTATTAAGTTTGATATTTTGATTTTAAAGATGTCGTGAAATAAGGTTGTCCTGCCTAAATGTTTTAGGTAAAGGTCATCCTACAAACTATTTGATATCAAGAATTCAATACTCTAAGCAATTGAGTATAATTGTTTTATTATTCTGCATCATATCGAAATATTTGGCATTGTCCTATTTGAAAGTGCCCTGGTTTATCAATTAGTGTGAGTGTTGGGTCAGTCAGACTGCGGAACCTCATAGGAAGATCAATTCAAAGCGTTTGCCTCAACCGGATATGCGCAAGCTCGCCATAGGTAAAACTAAGCCTCACATCCCATGTCCCAAAACACCAGGTAAATAAAACCCTTAAAACAAGTTAGAACATCATGCTTAAGTGAGAAAACTTTTTCAAAAATTAGAAAATCCTTAAGTTTTCTTACTTGGTCGATTTTATCGATACACATCGATATGATCGACCTGCTTTGTCGATGTCCTCGAAAGATCAATCGATAAAATCGAATGAGGACAAAAGTGTCCAGCAACCACACATATCTCTAGACGGATTTATCGATGTATCGATATACCTATCGATATCATCGATATTTGGATCTCGAGTCCATCGAAAGTGACTCGATAATATCAACAGGCAGATCTCCGGTGCCCCTGTTTTATTTAAGAAAATCACATGTGCATCGACATCGATATATCGAAGCCCTTCTTGATATCATCGTAATTCAAATCTCGATGATATCGGAAGACTCTCGATGTTATCGGTCTTGGGCGCCTATATTTCTAGCAATCATTTCAGGATTGTTTATCTATGATCAAGGGTCACTCGATAGAATAGATGGCATCGAACAAGGACGAAAACGATCTAGCAAGCTTAAATGAAAATCCTTTGGATTTATCGATGCCTCGACACAGCTATCGATATCATCGACATTCAAATTCCGATGATCTCGAAGGTCCCTCGATCATTCTTGTAAACCTGAAATACTTCAAAGCAAGTCTCTCTCATTTTCAAGTGTCAAGGAATCAAACCTCGCATTGATGATATTAGAGTTCGAAATTCGATGACATCGACACGTGTTTCGATTCTTTCAAAAGCGTATGACATTGAGCTTGTGTCATTGAGCAGTCAGTCGATACAATCGAGAGTATACGCTTGATGATATTGAACTCTGTCATAAATGTGACCGTTTTATATCCGTTGGAACCTTTTTGCCTATATAAAGAGGATTTGTCTATCATTGCTGGTAGAGAAAGAAGAGAGTGCTTTTGAGTGGTTAACCGTAGATCATATACCCAAAGCCCTTTCTCTCATGGGAGTTCATCCTCTAATCCACCCTCATCATTGACATTCAATAGAGTGGATTGGGGAATGAACTTCCACATTCAAGGATCCTCCAGCTACCACCTTAATGGCAAATCATTAAGCTGGGATGCCTTGAATGCATAGAAGATTGGAATCACTCTATCTCCTTTATAGGAAAATACTTAAGAGTAGGATTTCATCATAACCTTAACCCAACCCGTTGCCATGCATCGGTACATCTTCTGAGTTGCAGTTCAAGGAAGCAGAAGACTCTTCATCAACAAAGGAGGAGATCTTCAACAATGAGCTAAATGGGACACATCTGCTTATCTGTAAGTTATCAAGAGTCCAGAGGACCCTTTTGATCACTCCTTTGTAGGATTGGGTCTAAGGTGTTTCTCACCCTTTGCAAGTCCTCTAGGAGGCCTCCGGCAGGAGTGTACGTGATGGGTACGTAGTGTTGACCCTTGCTCTGTGGAGAGCATAAACCCCCAGTTAAAGGTGAACCATGTAAAACCTTGGGTTTTAGGTGAACCGTGTGAAACCTCGGGTTAAAGGTGAACCGTGTCAAACCTTGGGTTTGAGGTGAACCGTGTGAAACCTCGGGTTAAAGGTGAACCATGTAAAACCTTGGGTTTAAGGTGAACCGTGTGAAACCTCCGGTTAAAGGTGAACCGTGTAAAACCTTGGGTTTGAGGTAAACCATGTGAAACCTCGGGTTTGAGGTGAACCGTGTAAAACCTTGGATTTGAGGTGAACCGTGTGAAACCTCCGTTAGGGTCTTATGAAAGATCCTTGGCCAGTGTGCCTAAAAGTGGGTGCGTTGTGTTGACCCTTACTCGTGAAAGCATAAACAGTCAGCCTCAGTGTAGGTTGTAAAGGTTAAAGGTGAACCTGATTTAAAACCTTAGGTTTGAGGTGAACCACTGTGAAACCTCCTTAGTGAAATCTGGTACACTCAAGGGTTGAGTGCAGTTACTGGGAGTGGAGTAGACAAGTAGTCGAACCACTATAAAAATGACTGTGTTTGAGATTGCTATTCTTTTGTTTGTGTGATTTACTTTAATATTTTCATATCTGAATATCTGAGATCACACCTCACATACATACACAGTCATATCCATCATAAACTTGTTTGCATATTGTTCATCTCTTAAATAGTTTGTGATTGGATCCTCTACCGGGCTTGGAAGCCAGTAGAGTTACTCTTGAGTAATCCTAATATAGGCTTGGTGTTAGGATTAGTGTAATAAGATTTTAAATTATCATAAAATTAGTAAAAAGCCTTATTCACCCCCCTCTAGGACATATTGGCATATTCCTACTTCAACTAAAGCGGTCTTCATCACTATTTCACTATTTACCCCCCCCCCCCCCCTCTAGGACATCTATAGATCGTCCGTTCAATTGCTTTGACCGAGGTCAGAGTAATCAGACGGTATGCCTGCCGTATATCACCGATCTGGCCCCGTAAGTCATTGAGCTCAGCTTCCCTGAGATCTCCGCTCTCATCCATCACCTCAATCGCTGCCTCAAGAGCTTTATTGTGCTTCTTTTTCTCCAACTCGTGTCGTAGATCGGATGCGGCCAGTGCAACGGTGCCTGAGACGTGGGAGGGCGCTAGTTTAGAGGTGTCGATCTGCCTACTTTGGGAGCCGGCGGGCACTTCGGACAGGTCGGGTACTTATGTAGTTGCACATCCTTAAGCTTGTCCAGTCTTCTGGATGAGGCGGGGTTGCAATTGTTCCAATAGTTGCCTCATCGAGTTCATGTTGTTATTAAGCATTTTGACCTATTGCTCAAGGGATACGAGCCATCCTCCTTGATTCCGGGATTGTTGCATTGGCCCTGCAGGCGCAGAATCAACATCGAGTTGGGAAGGAGAATCCCGATGGCTGACAGACTGTTCCTATGGTGCGAGGTCATGTACAACAGAGGAAGCTGGAGCTTTCTTTTTCCCTTTCGCCATTGCTAGTTTATTGATGAATTATGAGAACCGCTTTCGATGTCTTTCCCACAGATGACGCCAAATTGTTGATGTAGAAATCTGGTTAGCCCTCCCTGGACCTGTGTACCTACACAAGGAACAAACAAAGGAAGACCCTGTCTCGTATAGGGAACCCTCCAATGCCTAAGTCAGGTATGGAATCTGGGTCACAATTGAGTAGAGAGTTTTGGCTAGAGATTGTGCGTATCTTTCACCACTAGGGGTGCTCCTATTTATAGATGAGGAGAGGCGGTGGTGTATGAGAGATTTCCCCATTTAGTAGGGATTAATTGTAGAAGGATTTGGAATCCGTATATGTCGCGATGATCTTCCCAGAATCCCGACTGGGATCTCGGGTAGATCTGTATCCCAGTTAAACTCCTAAATCTTCAGTTGTGATTTCGGGTAAAGGCGATCGTGCTCAAGTCGGAATTGACAAAAGGTGGGTCGTGCAGACCTGGAGTTATGCCGACCTGGAGGTTTGTGGACCTAACTCTCTTGGTGAGTGGTTGAGCCCTTTTCGACATTGGGCAGGTCGATGAATGTTCTGACCTGCTGACGGGCGAACGAGCTTGACCTTACTTCTTCTTCAGTTTTGGAGTAAGAGGTTGATTCTACAGTCGTGTCTGACCTGGCAAAGTGCGTAAGGTCCCGACTTGACCTTTTCTCATTGGTTGGCCTATTTTCCCTACAACAACTATCATTACCAAAGAATTTGCTATATACATATCTACCCACATCATTAGTAGATATCCATTTTGAAAGTGCCCATGTTTGTCAATTTACACGAGTGTTGGGTTTGTCGATCAAGTGAACCCTAAGATGAAGACATCAAGATCAAAACTCTTCAAAGATGAAGACTCATGATAATGCTTAATAGGTAATCTATAGCCTCATAAACTCACAACAAACCCTGACAGGTATATGTCCCCAATAAAAAACCCAACTAACTCTTATTCTAATTAGGTTGGAGATTAATTGCACCTTGAGTATTATTGGAAGAAAGAAACTAAACTGAAAAAATCACATGTCCCTGTCGAGTGCATCGAACTGCGATTAAGGACATCTTCGATGCCATCAAACACCGTTCGATTGCATCAAATACACGTCCTTACCATCCAGCAACAAAATGAAAGAAATGCTGCAATTATCGATTGCCCGAATGATGTTCGATGGCATCGAAACTTATGTTTCGATGACATCGAATGGTATTCGATTGCATCGACCTTGGACTTACTTCCAAAATCCAAAATACTCTAAGTGCACCTCGATGCAATCAAACCCTTTTTGATGGCATCGAGAGTAAATTATCGATGACATCAAAGTCTACTCTATGACATCGAAACTAACTCAGTTTTGTCCAGCAAACTTTTCAAGAAAAATCTTATTTTCATCGAGTCCATCGAAGACCATTCGATGCCATCGAAATTCAAATCTCGATGGCTCAAAGGTCTGATTGATGGAATCGAACAAGGGATAAAACTATCCAGCAACCTTTGTGTATTTTTAAAAAAGAAATCTTGATGGTATCGAGTGGTCCCTCGAGGGAATCAAAGTGCACATTGATGACATCGAATGATGCTCGATGAAAACGATCAGACTCTAACCTACACCCATTTGAAAACTAAGTGTTGAAAGTTGATGCAATCGAAGAAGGTTCGATGGAATCAAACGTCAAATTTTAATGACATCGAATGCCCTTCAATGGTATCGACAATGTCATATTTCTGTCCATTTTTTTACCGTTAGAATTTCAACTTTATAAATACACTAGTGTTGCTTCTTATAAAATAACCTAGAATTTGAGAGAGTTACTTTCAAAGAGATTATACCATCTTCCTCATTCCCTCTTTCCCATTAGATTTCATCATTCAATCTTGGCATAAGCATTATCTCATTATCTTCACTGCTTAGATTGAATTATGAACTTTAGCATTCATTGAGTCTCCAACTTAGCTCTTAGGTAAATCCTACTGTTGTAACTCTTAAATGCATAGCTTATGGGAACCTTCTCTATGTGTATTTAAGATCATATCATATAAATAGAGAAGAACAAAACCCTAAACCTCACAACCTCAGAGCATTCAACGAATCATCAAAAGCAGTTGCGGTTCAAGGGAGCTGAAGACTCTTCGTCAGCATCAAGATCTTCAAATTGTGTGCAAGAAATGGGCTCACTCACTTATTTGTAAGTATACAAAGTCCGTTGAGTCTGAAGCCCTTTCCTTGTGTAGGATTGAGATTCAGAGTTTGAGTGACAAACTCGTCAAGACCTATTTAAAGACCTCCGACGGGAGAATACGTGGTCCTGTGTAGGATAAGTCGCTTTATGTAGGCATGGGTTACCTTGTGTAGGATCTCAGTGTTGTGTCCTTGTGTAGGACTAAGTCACCTTGTGTAGGCGCCTAAGGTAACCTTGTGTAGGTACTTTAGTTAACCTTATGTAGGTTGTGAGGGTATATGGTTAACCTAATTTAAAATCATTGAATAGTGAAATCTAGTATACTATAGGAGAGAGTGCATTCCTCGAGAGTGGAGTGGGCAAGTAGCCGAATCATTAAATATAATTGTGTTTGAAATTTCTTTTTGTGCATTGTTCTAATTATGCCTATGATTATCAAATATGTTTATGATGCATGATTTATCTAATGTATAAGTACTGTTAGAGATCACATCCCACACACTATCATATACACTATTCTAAATAGGTTTGTTTGTATATATATATATATATATATATATATATATATATATATTGTATAAGCCTAAGTGATTTGGACCCTCTATTGGCTTGGAAGCCATAGAGTTACTTTGCCTACTCTTTCGATTGAAGATAAGCATTGTTTGTTCTTAGTAGAAAATAATATTGAAAAAGTCATATTCACCCCCCTCTAGGACATTTGGACATACTTCATACTTCAGTAATAGCGGTTCTACCGCAATTTCATATTTGACTTTAAAACATTATTAAATTTCTCATTTTATTACTTAAGAGCTTGTTTTAAATTGTACAAAGACATGATTAATCTACATACTTTGTTTTTCTTTCTTGAAATTATATAACATTCAAGTTGCTTCATATAGATTTCTTCTTCTAACTCTCTATTTAGAAATGTAGTTTTAACATCTATTTGATGTACTAATATCTTATATATGCATGCTATTGTAATTAATACCCTGATCATTATAATTCTAGTTACAAGCGAATAGGTATCAAAGTAATCATATCCTTCTTTTTTGTCTAAAATCTTTTACGACCAATCTAGTTTTAAACTTATCTAATGACCCATATACTGTAAGTTTTTTTTTAAACAACCACTTGCACGCTAAAGGCTTGTTCCCATGAAGAATGTCTATGAGTTCCTATGTGTTGTTCAATACATGATTGATTCTAATTCATTATTTATAGCTTCTCTCCAAAAAGAGTATCAACAGGGTTAATGGCTTCTGAATAGGTGTTAGGATTATCTTTTAACAAGAAAGTGAAAAACCATCTCCTAACTTGGTCTCCTTTCAAGCTATTGTGATCCTTTCAGGTTCTGGTTGTACTTCACTATTCACATCTATACTTATACTAGTTTAAGCAACATCAGACCCACTAATTTTTTTTATTAATACTAATCTAGTCTTCATACGAAAGACATTTTAAAAAAAAATTACATTTCTAACCTCTATAATAGTGTTTGGATTTAGAAGGTTATCCTTTAATTTCAAAACAAGGAACCTATATATTGCATTTTTTTCTTCATATAATATAAATACACAATCAGTTGTCTTAGGACCTAGTTTCCTCTTCTTAGTTTCAAATAACCCTACTTTATAGCCAAAGACCCTCACACTTTAAAGAATTTATAACTAGGAATGTGATTTTTCTATAGTTCATATAGTGTCTTATCAGTTTCTTATAAAGTATCATATTTTGTATATAACACACGGATGGTATGGCTTCTCTCCATATATTACAGGGTAAATCAAATTTCAACATAGCATTTATCATTTCTTTCATTATACTCATCTTGCGTTCAACTATTCCATTTTGTTATGGTGTATAAGGAGTAGTAGTTTCATATACTATTTCATTCTTTTCACAGAGTTCTCTAAACTAGTACGATTCATACTCTCCTTCTCTATCTAATCTAAGTTTTCTAATGTTCATACTATATTTGTTTTCAACTTTTGATTTATACTTAATAAAGGATTTTAAAACTTCGTCTTTATTCCTTTTAATGTATACTCTAGTATATCTAAAATTATCGTCTATGAATGTTACATAGTACATTTTGCCTCCTCTAGATATGTGATTTCTAAAATCACATAAGTCATTATATATTAATTCTAATAACTCAAAACTTTTGCTAACAGATTTAAAGAATTTTTTAACAAACTTGGATTCTATATAAGTTTAACATTTTCCAAAGTTATTGACTAAGATGTCGGTAGTAATGCTATTCGTTTCATTCTTTTCAAGGATTCTACGTTCTCGTGTTCTAATCTACTATGTCATAATGAAAGAGATTCAACCATATAAGCAGAATTAGATGACATCTTATTATTATCATAAGAAACATTTGCAATGAACATACCATTACTACAGTAACCCTTTCTAAAGAAGGTTTCATTATTGATCATTAAAAGCTTATCAGAATCAAATACTAGTTTAACTCCATCCGTGTTGAAGAGCGAACCGGAGACCAAGTTGTGACGATTGTTAGGCACATGCAGCACATTCTTTATCATTAAAGTTTTTCCCGATGTGATCCTTAAAGCAACATTTCCCTTTCCAAGATGATCGAGCATTTTTCATGAACAATTTTTCATAATCTCTTGTTGCTTGATAGGAGTAAACATGCTCTGATCCTTACATACATGTTGAGTTACCCCGGTTTCTAATATCCATTCCATATTGTTTAGTAGAAATACTTTAGACACTACAACGACAACTATGTTCGAATTTCTTTCAACTTCAGTGAGATTGACTTGAATTTTGTATTCTTTTTCTTAAGCCTACATTCATTTTCATAATGTCCAGCCTTCTTACTATAGTATAGGGCCTCATTTTTCTTAAATTGGCAGTTTGTTTTCTTTTTCATCATACACTCTTTAGAGTGGTGTCCAGGCTCTTCACAGTTGTAACAATTCGCTTTCTTTTTGCTCTTTTGTACCCGACTTATTTCTACTATATTAACATTTGATACAAACCCGTTTGCATTTTCAATTTAATCTGTATTTATGTTAGGCCCCTCTTTTCTTATGTGTACGATTACATTTTCTAAAGAAATATCATTTTTCTTATGTTTCATTTTGTTTTTGTATTCTTTCAAGAAGGAAGTAGTTTTTCAATCAGCACTCCTAACAAGAATACTTTGTCCATTTTCATTCCTTCAATCATCGGTTCATGTACCAAATTCTGATAATCATAAATCTACTTCGTGACGGATTTATCGTCTGTCATTTTATAATGAAGTTTAGTATACCATATTTTTTAGATCCTGCATTTTCAAGGATATTTCTTTTCGAATCTGGTCCAAAGGTTCTTAGCAGATTCATAAGAAACATAAATGTCGTATAATTCATTGGATAAGGTATTCATGATGTAATATTTATAGTTATTGGCATCTTTAAATTCATTTTCATTGATTGGATTAAATATAAATGAATTTAAAAGAATGTAGAAAAAACCTTTAATGTTTTCAATGCAAAAATGATTTTTTATTTCCATCTTTTGAACTTATGTCTAGTGAACGGTTCGATTTTCAATAGTTCGGTTGCAAGGTTGACTATGATTGTGGTCATGGAATACAATAGAGTTCTAATTGTAACTCGGTTTTCAACCAGTTAGAGAAATCATCAAACACTGATTACAGAAAAGAAGAGAAGAGAAGAAGAAAACTTTTTTGTTTCCAAATATCGAATAAGATGTCTATTGTTTCCAACAATTGAATATTTGGATTCAAAATTCTTGGAAATAATGTGTTTTAAATAGTAGATAATATTCGAAAAAATAAAAAATTAAATAATAAAATAAAGTGAGAAAAAATGACATATTTGTTTGAGTCGAGGCGTAACTGGGTCACTCAGCTTGAAACCAAATCTGTCCTCCTTGGATTACGTCCCAAGTGCAACATGAATCTTGAACAGTTGGCCTCTATGATATAATGACTATTACCTGGTCCCAACAGTGCATTCATTGTACACGGGTTCGAACCAACATGTAGAACTTAACCGAAGTGAGTTGACTCAGCAACAAACTCAGTTGATAAAACAATACTAAATTCGGAAAATGAGTATATTTATATATAGACCACGATTAGGTGCTTAAAACACTATTTTAAATGGGTTAGGTCCATTGGGTTTGAACCCAACAGGTCTAACCATCCGAACAGACGCGGCCCGACGCTTGCGCGCACGTCGTGTGCGATTAATGACATAGGTTCGAGCTAATGGTATAGTCTCCCATTAGACCAAATTCACATGCCTCCTGAAAAGGGGCTCAAGCCTCATGCAAAACTCCTCCTATATACTTGAGTTTTTCTTTGGTTCTTTCCGACATGGGACAAGAGAATTACACTAAAAGTAAAAATACTTTTAAAAAATAAACATGGAAGGAAAACTTGAATTTTGAAACAAAATTTTATATATATATATATATGTGTGTGTGTGTGTGTGTGTGTGTGTGTGTGTGTGTGTGTGTGGGAAAAGGTACAATGCGCTCGAGCTGATTTTAACGTCCCATGAGGTCGAGCTGTGTGGGCCCCACCGTGATGCATTTCGAACATCAACACCATCAATCAAATGCACCATTCCATCGTGGGCCTAGGTCTCAAAAATAAAATCAATCCATGACTTGTGTGGGCCACACCACATATAGAAGTTGAGAAGTGTCGTGCACCATTAAAACATTCATAACCATTTTTTTGGGCCCACCGAGATGTGGTTTGCAAATCCAACCCATCCATTATGTGTGTCCCACTTGTATGAGGGTTCAAACCAAGTTTCAGGCGCATGCAAATTTCAAGTGGGCCCCACCAAGTGCTTTTATATGTTTTTAGCACGTCTTCACATGATTTTAGATGGTATGGCCCACCTGAGTTCCGTATACGGCTGATTTTTGGGATATCCCATAATTTAAAGGGGACGCATCAAATGCACAGTGTTGATGTTCAAAACACATCACGGTGGGGCCCACACAGCTCGACCTCATGGGACGTTAAAATCAACTCCAGGGCATTGTACCTTTTCCCTATATATATATATATATATATATATATATATATATATATATATATATATATATATATATATATAAACTTTTAAAATACAACAATTCACATTCCTCCTCCCCGATGGATGGCTCAAATCCTGTACAAGTGTACGTTGGTGGCATTTGTGCAAACAAATTCCTGGGGAGGGTATTCTTTCTAATTTCCTTTTCCCAATTCTGTAGATAGATAAGAAATGATAACATGGTTCCCATACAGCTGTTGTATATGAGCCTTTCACATCAACCAACTGGGTAATTAGTTAATTTAGCAATTAAGTTTTACCCAAACACATTGATTATATAGTTAATAAATTTGGCTATTAAGAATTTCCAAAAATTTAGTGCCCTTTCAAGCATGTCTTGTCATTTCTTAATTACCACTTTCCCAACACGCAGAAAGTAACTATTTTCTTGGATCTGGGTCGAGTTGGGGCCTGGGTTAGGTTGGATTACAGTTTGGATCAGGTTGATTTTGGGAGGTCCCATAACCAACACATTTGTCCACATTTTTTAACCCAGACAACTCAAATGAACCAAAATTTTGGACCCATACCCTTGTTTAATTCCAAACAATACTAGCAATCCGTTGAGATAAAATGACTCATTAGCACGCACAATTCGATTGATGTTACTAGAGAAACTTGATGCTAAGTCCAATCAAACTATCCAAATTATGGATCCATATTAGATGTATCATGAGCCAAAAATTATACTTATTTGATCGTCTCGCAAGTGCAAATCTTACGTTCCCTCTCACAATAGTCACCTTATATCTTATGTTTGCATCATCTTATATCTTATATTTGTATCATAGTTATAAAAATAAAAAATAAGTATATTTGATTGTCTGACAAGTGCAAATCTTATGCTCCCCTCACAGTGGTCGCCTTGTATCTTATGCTTGAGAATCCAAATTATGGAAAATACTAATATTGGAATCTTTTTCCTTCTTTATTTTTTATTTTTTTGCATCTAAACAGCACAAAAAGTTACATGAGTGGAAAATCTTTTTCATTTCTCTGGATTTCTGGTTTTTAACGTCTCTAAACATTCCCCAAACGTGAATATGAAAATCCACCATGGAAAACAAAGAATAGGGAAATGCGTGAAAAAGAACCAGCATTAACCTATTTGTTTCAGCACTTGTGATTTTATGTAAATAGTAAAAAATCAACAGTCAAAATAGTAAGAGTTCTCTTGTAACCATGATAATCTAGATTTAATAGGCTTTAAAGAGGAAACCATTTTACAACTTCTCACACATTTGCAAATAGGGGATAATGTCATATCTGTAGAATTCAATTTCATTTCCACGGTTTTCCATTGTTTTGCACAATCAAAACACCCCGCAGTAAAGGGGTTTGCTAAGCAAGGCTAAGAATCAATGAATAATTAGTGGATCAAATTCCCTAATATCAGTTTACATTAGCTAGCATTTTGGGTGCATTTACAGATCATTGTTTGGGGTGGGATTAGAAATGGAAGGGATTAGAAATGGAAGCCGCATTACACAAGCTTTAGATTTTTCTACTTTTTTCTTACTAAAATCATGGTTGGGATGAAGATAGAATCTAGTGTAGTTGGGAACAAAATATAATTAAAGGCTTCCTTAACCAAGTCCACCAAATAAAAAGAAATAGAGAGAAGAAACCTCAGGGTCATCAGTAAACAATTCATTTATGCAAACCTGCTTCAGCGGAGCATTCATTATATACTACTTTTCTGCACATAAAGCACAACAGCTACAAATACTATAAAACGGGAGTCGATTCACTGCCTCCAGTGACATTGAGAGATACCTTGCCTCCATATTGCTGCTCACATGACCAAAATACAATGTTGATCAATCTTAATCCTTGGATTGTACATTCGAAAGGACACTAAAAGATTAACAACAGCTCACTTTCAGTAAGAAAAATGTATGTTTATGGGCTTTGGGAGACTTTGTTAGGATATTGTCTGATCCAAGAGAATTTTTGTTTAGTGGTCAATGAATGATGTAGCCTGCAGATGCACTGTACGAATCATCATACATGTGCCATGTGTATGGTGCAAATACGGAGGGCATGAAATATTCCATTACTCGAGAGGGCATTTGATTTATTCACATAGAAGATATCACAGCTACAGCACAGGTTAAGTGGGCCTTACCTTTTTACAGAAAACCGCAGGAAAAAAGAAATCCCCGGAAAACCTTACCTACGATGTTGGCACCTGATACTCAAACCTTTAATATAGTTCCATGACCTTTTCTTTCTTTTACGCAACATAACTGCCCGTGCTCTAAACTTCCATGTCCTAAACCTTTCTTTCTGCTTCAACCAACTGGAATAATCCTTTCCGCGTTTGCAAATGATGAAGTCGGCCAAATCTGCATCATAATCAGATGGCGCACTAAAACACTTGAGGAAAGTTTCTCCATTGCAGGTATCGTCCGCCTCTTCTATCCAGAGGTCATGCTGCTCTACATTCATAATGCATAGGGCATTTTCTTTAGTTTCTGATCGGTCATCTTGTGTTTCTGCTAAGTTGCTCACAGAAGTGTCCGCCCTGTAACAAAGCAACCTTTGATGAAAATATCTTCATAAGCAAACACAAACATAAACCCATATGCTTAGGCACCACTTCATTGTCCATACGATGATTTGAAGGAAACCGACAATAGTATGTGTGTGTGTGTAGAGAGAGAGAGAGGCACGCTCACCTGCACATGTGTGCACCTTTGCACACATGTCATGTGCATAAGGTGCACACAGTCATGTGTATCTAATCTGAACGGTCCATGTGATGTGGCATCCCATGAAACCCCCAGGGACCAATTTTCACCCTGATCGAAAACTCTGGGGGGCCATAGCAAAGAGAGATGCAAATCAAGGGAGGAAACTATTTTCTTTTGTCATGGCCCACAAAAGTTTTGAATCAAAGTTGGGCCATGGGGGTTTCATGGGGTGTTGCATCACGTGGCCCGTTCAAATTTTGGACTTACATCACGTATGATGAGTTCTCAAAAAGTTCTCATGGGAACTGGTGCATATATATATATATATATATATGGGAAAAGGTACTATGTGCTCGAGCTGATGGGAACGTCCCATGACGTCGAGCTGTGTGGGCCCCACCGTGATGCGTTTCGAACATCTACCCCATCAGTCAGATGCACCATTCCATCATGGGCCTAGGTCTCAAAAATCAAGTCAATCCGTGACTTGTGTGGGCCACAACACATACAGAAGTTGAGTGGGGCCGTGCACCATTAAAACATTCATAATCATTTTTTGGGCCCACCGAGATGTGGTTTGCAAATCCAGCCCATCCATTATGTGTCCCACTTGGATGAGGGTTCAAACCAAGTTTCAGATGCATGCAAATTTCAGGTGGGCCCCACCAAGTGCTTTTATATGTTTATGGCATGTCTTCACATGATTTTAGATGGTATGGCCCACCTGAGTTCCGTATACGGCTGATTTTTGGGATATCCCATAATTTAAAGGGGACCCATCAAATGCACAGTGTTGATGGTTGACACGCATCATGGTGGGGCCCACACAGCTCGACCTCATGGGAGCTTATCATGAGGTCGAGCACATAGTACCTTTTCCCTATATATATATATATATATATATATATATATATATAGAGAGAGAGAGAGAGAGAGGGAAATGGCTCTATGCAGCCAACCTCATGGGAACTTCCCATGAGGTTGAGCTGTGTGGGCCACACCATGATGCGTGTCGAACATCTACCCCATCAGTCAGATGCACCATTCCATGGTGGGCTTCAGGCTTAAAAATCAAGTCAATCCATTACTTGTGTGGGCCACACCACATACAAAAGTTGAGAGGGGTTATTCATTATCATTTGTTGGGCCCATCGAAATGTGGTTCACAAATCCAGCCCATCCATTATTTGTGTCCCACTTGGATGAGGGGTCATACCAAGTTTCAGACACAGCAAAATTTCAAGTGGGCCCCACCAAGTGCTTTTATATGTTTTAGTCATGTCTTCACATGATTTTAGATGGTATGGCCCACCTGAGTTCCGTACACGACTGATTTTTGGGATATCCTATAATTTAAAGGAGACCCATCAAATGCACGGGGTAGATGTTTGACACACATCATGGTGTGGCCCACACAGCTCGACCTCATGGGAAGTTCCCATGAGGTCGACCGCATAGAACCATTTCCCATATGTGTGTGTGTGTGTGTGTGTGTGTGTGTGTGTGTGTGGTGTGTAGAGAGAGAGAGAGGGGTACAGTATCCTCATATCTGTTTGATACAAGTGGGGAAACAGTTCAGTGATCCAGACCATTCATTTATGGACCACACAGTAGGTGGACTATACCCCCAATTGTATCCACCATGGAGAAGTCCTGACCCTTCAACTGGTGACCTGCAAAAAGTCGGTTAAAAGAAATACAGCAACAGCCACACTTGACTGAAAAGGCACAAATTGGATAGCTAGGCTATTCCAATCTGGTAGATTTTGGAGGCATGTTCCATACATAATGGGGCCCATCGCGGATTAATTGTCTGGATCACTGAGCCATGGGCTTACTTGTACAGGTGAAATGCAATTACAGCATGCATATCCTTGGATCGAGAATCATATAATTCCTCACAAGTGAAATATTTTATATAGTAGGAGAATGATACTGTTGCATATAAAATCGCAGCCCAACCTTCAAGGAGAAGGTGGTTTCCTGTGCGAAGTTAAACACTAGCTTCTAGACAATAAGAAATTATTTCACAGCCAATTTGGCTTGCATTGACTGGCTGATGCATAGTGAAACTAGGAGTGTGTTTGAGCTAATAAATCATGAGCATGAATCCAAGCAACTATCTTCACAGGTATGCCAGTAAGATGCTAAAAGTAATCTACTGAAAGCTACTAGAAGTTAGAGAGTAATGGAATAGAAAATGTCTAGCCTTCAGAGTATTGGATCTTGCATGTTTACAGTGCATGAGCATTGCTTCCCCAGCAAATAATGCTTAACTCTCGTAGTCAACCCCTCCCTCCCAATTCAGTGAGACAAACCACCCATAATAGGGAACAGCATATGAGTGGACTCGATTTGCATATCACCCATTCACGTGTGCTGTAGAGAGATGGCTCTACCATATTCCGACTCAACCGTATCAACCCTCCCTCTCTCCCAATTCAGTGAGACATAAACCACCCGTACTGGGGCCCAGCATATGAGTAGACCCTATTTGCAAGTCAGCCTTTCACATGTGCTGTAGAAAGATGGTTCTACCATATTCCAACTCCACTGTATCATCTCCCCTCTTTTTAAGGACGTGCAAAGCAACCACATTGAGTTTTGATTCTTCAGTGGACTCTTCAAATAATGGATTCTAACAATGTAGGCAGTAGGCACAGTGGCACACACTTCAATATCATAAAACCCCTGAGACAATCCTGCCCATTACAATCCCACTTCATAGTTGACCGTTTACTGTTTCTGTTTTCGACCGTCATTTTAATGGCCACAAATCAGATGGATGAAACTGTGTAATAGGTGCTACCTTTGAGACAAACCACCCATACTAGGGCCCAGCATATGGACGGACCCAATTTGCACATCACCCCTTCATGTGTGCTGTAAAGAGATAGCTCTACCCTATTCTGGTTCTTCTGACACCACTTATATCATCCAAGGTATTCCATAATGGTAATGGTGGCCGTAACAGCCACCACCATTGCCATCACAATATGGGCCATAACGACCATTATTGCCTTTTTTATTTTTTATTTTCCTTTTCGAAAAAAAAAATCTGTTTTGGCCCTGTTACCAGCCCTTTCTTTCTGTAACGGGTAATGCATAACGGTTACCACCAGTACCGTTACGTAACGGCCGTTACATAACCATTTTGGCATACCATGGCATCATCTCCCCTTTTTTGAGGACATGCAAAGTAACCACGTTGAATTTTGGTACTTCCATGGACTATTCAAATAATGGTTTCCAACAATGTAAGCACACACTTTAGAATGATACTCTGTCTGAATCAACACTCCCCATGATGCCTAGCCTTGATTTTTGGGCAAGAACATGTTACAAATGGTGTCTAAGTCTTAAACGGCTTGAATCTTAAATGGAAAATTGCAATGGTCGCATATGTTGTGCACTCTTTCATCATACAGTCCCTGTTAGTTTCTATAAAATAGGATGCAACCATATTAAATCATATGAAATATTTAATTATACTGTTGATTTGCAACAAATAAAGCAATCAGTTAATAAATAGGAGCAGAAAACACTCATATTTAATTCAATGGACCCTACACACTGGGCACACAGAAGACCCAACAAATGGCCTGGATGCATTAGTATTCTGACAATTAACAAAATCCAGCTGGAAGTCTGAACCATTTTGCCAGCTGGTCCTAAGCATGGATAACGAAAATGATATATATCACCCAATAAAAACCAGTTTCATCCATCAGCAATGTGGCTGTATCATCCCAACTCCTTATATGGACCCTAAACAGCCCAATATGGGGTGATACAGGGAAATACGAACCAGTTTTAGTGGTGAGCAATACAGTACATCGGAACAGATTTTCAGACCTTTGGTCCCAAGTCCAGGTAAAGGAGAATTGATGTTAGGTAAGCAACCAGTTGTTGAATTTTTGCCATGTAATCATAAGAATTGCTATTTTGGGCTTTTGCTTAAACAGGGTTCATAAAGCTCACCCCAATATCTAGAACAAGGCTATAATGAAGATGATGATTCATTCTCCACTGGAAAAATATCTGGCAGTAAGATACCGTGGTTTAGACAATGGGAAAAACAATTGAAGGGTGCCTTCTAAGGGAAAGGGAAGAAGACAGCATGAAAATTTTTCTGACTCTGTCAAAGCCAACAAATTGATTGATAGTGATAATAACTGTGAGAGCAGATGACTGAAAATGTCGTTGCAATTAATTATGAAGGCCCTAGTTGAATATCCATGGTATGTCATAAAATAACGGGACATTTGTGGTTTGGAAGAGACATGTATGAAGGTAACACTCACTACTTTGTTACATCAAGAAAATCGTAGCTCAACACAGACCATTGCAACCTTGAGTGTGAGAAACAGAGAATTGGCAACTGCGCCTAGAGACAAGTACTTGAATGGCATTCTATTTTCTGGTCAAATAGGTAACCGACTTCAAGTTTGAGAGTATGAGCACATTATAATTGTCTGATGTTGGAGCATTCACCAAATTCCCTATGTGCCCAAATTGAGCTATTGGAATAGATTCTCAGTCCACACACACTTCACCATTCACAGATTCACCAATTCCAAAACTGTCAAAATGCACTTGTGGGACCCTACCTCCCAACCTGTGATATGCCCAAATTCACTCATTATTTTGGATCTCAGATGGATTGAATTGCAAGATGCATCAAAAGTTTGGGTTTGAGAAACTAAAACACAACATTTAAAATCTAAATGAACAACTCAGTACACTGGGGAAGAGGCCGAGGAGTTATGGAAAAACGTTATAGAAGCAAAGTATGTTTCGCCGGACAGAGGAAGATTTCGAGGTTTGGGTAGTAGACCAAGGGTCTCCTTGTAGAAAGATATCAGTAAACTGGGGAATGGATGGCAACCAAAAATGATGAGGAAACCATTATGGAGAGGAATCATGTTTCTTTCTTTTCTTTTCTTTTTTTTCCTTTGATTGGTAAGCTAGGCTCGAACCTGGGACCTCAATGTTGAAACATGCTCTCTCTACCATTGAGATACATGCTCAAACCTAGAGGAATCCGAGGAATCCGGTTCTAGTCAGAAAAGGTGACACATTTTAATTCTCGAAGGACGTTTGGCAGGATGATGAACCCTTTGTGTCTCCTTCGAGGTGGCCATAGACAAAGGTAAAATACAGGAATGTTTTGAGATGGTTGGAGATTCAGGTGTGGAGGAATCTGTCTGACAAGTCGAGGATGTTCATCAATCTTCTAAGGAAGTTGCATGTGGTACATATTGATCTTTCATTGTCGAGTAGAAAAATGTGGAAATGGTGTGTTAATGGTAACTTCTCGGCAAAGCCATTCTTCAAGGTTTTGGCAGCAAGAGAATATTCAAGCCCGCCATGCACAAGGGAGTGGAAAGCCCCAGCTCCCAGCTCCTCCGAGGGTTATAGCATTTGCTTGGGTTGCAACAGCAAATAAGATTCTTACGCTAGACAACCTAAAGAAAAGAAATTGGACACTTCCAAATATGTGCATCATGTGTAAGAACAAAGAGGAGTCCAATTATCATGTATTTTTCCATTATGAGGTGGCTACAATAGTGTGGAAATATTCTCTCTTTATTTAAGGTGGAATGGTCGTTCAACAATTCAATAGGAGAAGTGGTGACCATGGTATTCCGTAATGGTAACGGTGGCTGTAACAGCCAATACTGTTACCGTTACAATGTTGGCCGTTACTGCCATTCGATCCGGTGAGTATTTTCAATTTCTAATTCCTTTTTTTTGTTGAAATTATGTTAAATCGGTGTCGAATGGTTACAAATCCATTGGTTCTTCATGTTCTCCATGTTTTTTTCAAAATTTTCCTTCAATTAGCTGTCAATATTTTCCTTCAACTAGCTGTCAATTGAGACTAATAAGAGTATTTGATGAAATGATCATCACATATACACTAATTTCGAAATTTGAATGTAGGTGGTCTGCTTTAGGGAAATTTGAGAAAAATTCAAAATTTCCCTAATTTCTCCTAAATTGCTTGTAATGCTACACTCAAAACATGAAATCAAGCATGTATGAGAGCTAATCTACTAATCTGTTAAGTCCTTGTCATTTTTCAAAAAATAAAATTAATTTTTAATTAAAAAATTTTTTAAATGAAATTTCCCTTCAACTAGCTATCAATTGAGACTAATTTCGAAGAATTTAAGAGTGTTTTATGAAATGATCATCACATACACTCTAAATTTTATGCAGTCAATTTGAATATAGTTGCATTAGTTCAGTCAGACAGTGCATAGCTTAGAACCCTATTATGTGCACTTCTTTTTTGAGATGTTATGATTTAAAAGTGTATATTAAGCCTTCTTTTAACAATCCATGAAGTTTCCTTAAAAAATTCAACCATTTTCCCAATGTTTCCCCAAAAGTATGATAAATTACCTAATACAAATGATATATCTAGTGTAATAACCGATACGTATATATATATATCCCGAGGATGCGATGCATAACGCAATACCGATATTTCGAACACTGGTTGGTCCCAAGGTGTGCAAAAAAGATTACGTATCGGCCATAACGATAATAACTAGAGTCGTATGCCCCCAACTTTTTTAACAACAGTTACGCACAACACCCCCCCCCCCCCCCCCCCCTTCTCGAAAAAAAAAAAAAATGAATGGACTACTTGGCCGCTTCAAACCACGCACTTAATTTTATTTGAAGTACTCTGCAGCATACACAGCTCAGTGCACTTACACTGTTTCATTGCATGGGGCCCACCTTGAATTATGTCGTCCATCATTTTTCCAGTTTATTTTAGGGCATGGTCCCTAAAATAAAGGGATCCAAAATCAAGTGGACCACATAGTAGGGGTTCAATGCCCACCATTAAACACTTCCTAGGGCCCACTATAATGTTTATTTGTCATTGAACTTATTGGTAAGGTCACATTGACCTGGATGAAGGGAAAACACAAATAACAACTCATCCAACAATAAATAAATAAAAATTGGTCCCAAGAAATTTTTAATGGTGGGAATTTAATCTCTACTGTGTTGTCCACTTGAGATTTGGATCTGCCTCATTTTTTGGACCATGCCCAAAAATGAGATGGCAAAAAGGAAGGACCGCATGGATATACAACATATGCACTGAGGTGGGCCCCACATTTAAGGTGTTACTCATTAATGGTCCACTTGAGATTTAGATCTATCTAAATTTTGGATTGTGCCTTAAAATGAGTTGGCATAACAAATTGATAGCACAGATATACAAATACATCAAGGTGGCCCACCTCACCCACTAGTGGTCCACTTGAGATCTGGATCTGGCTCATTTTTGGACCATGCCATAAAATGAGTTGGCAAAACGAATGGACGACATGGATATATAATGCATACATCAAGTGGGCCCCACGTATATGGCCATAAAAAATTACACATGAGGCATATATTAACTTAAAATTAGCTAATTAAATTTTTGGGACCATTGTTGGGAAGTCACAATCCCAAAATTAAATTGTTTGAACAATTTTCACCATTAATTTGCAGACGTTTGTTTTCTTGAGATAGGACCATTTGATATTTTTCCTTCTTCACTGTCCAATAAACATCCACTAATCCATTAGTGGGATAAGTGCTAATAGATTGCATGAATTGAGGCTGATTTGGGGCATCAAATGATCCCCCAAATCGAAAACACTATTTACTCGAATCTAATTTTAATTTTTTCTTAAGATTTAGGAGAGAAATCATATCAAATTGTTAGGTATATGAATTACATGATATGACACAAAAATCCCTAGACCTTGTATATTGAAATGAAATGTATGCGAGTTGTGAGGTATGTAATACACCAAACTATAAATAACAGTCAAAACCTACAAATATGAGATGTTTTGATACTAAATTCATTATAATAAATTTATATCGATATTATATAGTTAGAAAATTATTAAAAAGTATGTCGTCAATTCCAGGTTGTTAGGTTCACAAATCCATCAGTCAACCCGATATATTATTCTTACTAAAGACTGGACCGTTACACTACCATAAACATGTTCAAAATTATAAATGAATGCATATTTGGAATATTTACAATTTTTCGGATTTTCTGAATTTTTTTGGAAAAAACAAAAAAAACAACCGATATAGGGGTGTAATGCCCATTACACCCCCCGTATCGGCCGTTACACCAATTGGGTGGGCACCATTACCGCTACGGAACACTTTGGTTGGGCCACATAGCCAAGCTCATAATCTTATTCTTGGAGATCACCATTTGGGCCATGATGCCTTGAGTCAACATTCCCGGACTCCAATTCTCCTTTAAGGCCACCAATATAGAGTTTTGGCAATCTGGATTGATTCCCTTATTTGCGTCTTCGAGAACAGTAATACGCCCTTCCAAAGCATTCATTATAACCATGGAACAATTCTCTAAATCATCCAACCATTTCATGATCAAAACAACCACTTGTTGCAAGGTTGAGATAGTCTCATCTTGAGGTTGCATAGCCATCCCAAGATTGTAAATCGTCCATCTTCTAGTGCGCATGAGACAACAGACTTTCACAAAGCATGCGAGAAGGTCTTCATTTTCTTTTTCTTTTTCTTTTTCTTTTCTTTTTTAATGTAGTGAATGGGAAACGGTTTCTGAAGGTTGGGTGTAGGGTAGGGTATGGAGATTTGAGATGGGAAAAGGGAAAGAAAAGAAAATTAAAGATGAAGGATTAAGGAAGGGAAACGATGACAGGGTAGGATTGAGATGAGAAAATTACCTTCTTTAAGTTTCCCAAGAGCAAAACTTGTTCTGATACCAATTTAATGTAAACCCTGAAAGGGGAAGCAAATAAATCAAAAAAAGAAGAAAGAGATTGTGGACCATGAATGCAAGACTATGAGCAAGCTCAATAGTCTTCTAGTCTTGAACTAGAGATCACTTCCCTCGCCCCTTTCAACAACTACCGTAGAGAAATTGAGAATTACTCAAAGAAAATATCAATCGACTTGTCTTATTCCCTAGGCCATTGGCATTATTTATAATCAGTCCTTACAATCTACAATAAAAGCCATGGAATCTAAAAATAGAATTCCAAGCTAACCAAGATCTGAAAAAACAGGAAACTACCTAAATAAAAAGGCATTGTAATTAAGAAAGCGCCTAAATAAGAAAAATCTAAAATTACTCCTTGCCTAATATAAAGATATGAAAGAAAAAGCAAATTTCCTAATGTAGAGATTTGAAAGAAAAGGAAAGTAGTGATGGGCTAAAAATGGAAAGTTGTCCTGTTCTTGTATACACTTGTGGAGCGTGCACGTGCAAGATGTGGGGTGATTGCATCACCAAGCTTGTGGATTATGTGACGGGAGGGTCACATGCGTCAGGATCTCGGCTCTCTTTTTTTTGTGAGATTAATGCACTTGTCAATTCTCAAAAAAAAAAAAAGAAAAACCAAAAAAAAAAAAAAAAAAAAAAGAGCAAGGAAAGAAAGAAAATGAACAACTCAGTAAACTGCAACGAATAAATCAAATATGAATAGTGAGTTAATCCAATCAACTAACTTGGAGAACCAATGTTACAAGTAAAACAAGCCGAGGCAAAGTCGAGTGAATCAGATTAACTAAGAGCCCCACAAGTAACAAATCGCAGACTTTAACTTGTGGACATAACCTGGCATCTATATAGCCCTTTGAAGGTGTAAAACAACTGTTTGACATACGAACCATATATTTGTATGAAGATATCAGATATTGGTGTAAAATGTTGATTAGATAAATTCTGATGACTCACACACATGTTGGGCTTGCATTATTTCCACTCCCATTGAATTGTGAGTGTCCTAGGACAAGTCCAGTAATTCTTCAAGATGAAGTTCAAACAAGGTAAAAACAGGTGGGTGACTCGTGACTGAATGAAGATCCATGCTAAGAGCAACGAATGGTAAAATGGA
Organism: Magnolia officinalis; assembly: GCA_021015155.1. Classification (NCBI taxonomy): domain Eukaryota; kingdom Viridiplantae; phylum Streptophyta; class Magnoliopsida; order Magnoliales; family Magnoliaceae; genus Magnolia; species Magnolia officinalis. Next base: position 16,490 of record JAJHSJ010002745.1, on the reverse strand, counting down.
AGCAAGAACTTGTAGGGCTTCATGCTTGAATGACCAACATAAGGAAAACCACATTTGTACAACATACCTTTTGATGTCATATGTCAAAGATTTGCACCTCTCCCTTATGTAGAGCATTTTCGTCTTTTGTAAGTTCAAGGCAACTACTTGACTTGACCTTCGGTAAGTCCGACCCTGCATAATTAGCCTCCCAGTTCAAAGACAGACAATAGATGATAGACATATTCACAAAGACAAAAAATCAAACAAGTTGACAGAATCAGTAATAAACAGGTTACCTCTGGGATTTTAGCTGCACGAGATGCAGGAAACGAAGGCTTCTCCATACAACCAAGCAATGACTTCAATGCATCTAAGTTACCCTCTTCAAAGATAAGAAGATTCATCAATGTCATCAACATAAAAAGGCATCCCTTCCATAAGAACTCAGGTCCTCTATCAAAACTAAATGATAGCAAGCCTGCAAAATGCATCAGCATCAACTTGGTCTCCTTATGCCTTGCAGGATATGTTTCCATAACATCGTGTAGGATCTTCTGAATTGGCTTATTTGCATGATATCGCCCAAAACGACTAACAATGCCGATTATAAAATCATATTCCCCACAGAGAGATAAATCTTTTAGAGTTTTTAAGCAACCCAAACTTGCTCTGTTCCTCATTAACCATACAATTTGCAACAGTGAACAACTCATTAACTTCAGTAAAGAAGCCAGAAGATATATTTCATGCTGACTTATTTCCCCATTATTATGGAGTGTGTGCACCTCAATTTCCTCAGAAAGAGTCCTCTCTATTATGCAATTCAGAATTGAACATATTTCAGCTCTGCACATCCCATCCAAAACATATTGGTTCTCTTTGATGTATGTCATAGAGTCACTCACCAGATCAGATTTGATTCTAGAGAGTGCATTGCCAAAATATGGACAGCATGTATTACCCAACTTATCAATTTGAAGATTAATTTCAGCATATGTAACCGGTCGAACAAAAGACTCAAAAGTTGTATGGGTTCCATCCCCCAATACACACGGCTCCATAACCCAATCTGATCCACTTTTGACTCCAATAGGATGGTCACCCTTTTGCAAAAGCAACATTTGCCTGTTGTACAGGTTGACTGATAGTTCAAATGCTGACATGCAGTTACTGAACAGTAACGGACATAATTGCCTGTGGTTAGGAGCCATGCAGATGCCAATGCATCTTGAAACCATCGAAATCAGATGCGCTTGGAATATTTGCGGTGCTGTATTCACAACTGGGTTCCCAAGAAATGTCATAGCTGCAGTCAAACTTAGTTGAGGAATCACGAGATCCCTTCCATGGGACCAAAATAGTGTGTGCGGGAATTTCTCAAAAGCCCACTCATCAGAAACTGACAGAAGAAAATGAGCAGAAATCACCTCCAGCACAACATCACCATGACCACCGTGACTTACAAATGCCTTCTCCCTTGCAGACAAAACACTATCTACTGCAATAAAATGATCCCTTAATTGTTGATGCACCAAAAGTTCATCTACGAAGACCTGAAGATAAATGTACTGTGAGTTTCTCAAGGGCACAGGAAAGCTCTCATGATTAGTACTTAGGGTAGTGAAAAAGGTGCAAAATAAAAATCTTGATCAAGCAATCTAAGTATGGAAAAATTCAATCCGCTTATCTGAACATTGAATAAGACCAGAAGATTTCCTTCATGATCGCCTGTGCAACTTTGATAAAGCTACCCTTGCATATCTTCCATTCTACTTTATGTCAATGACATCTGGGTAATTATTGGTTTCTACTGAATATAAAAGGGGACTACTTTGGAAGAATGTGGCAGGCATGAGTCTGATTCTTTGATTGTATTGGTGAGGAGCTACGGTTAAAAGTCTAAAATTAAAAAGTAAAGCAAGTTAGGACTTCACAGTTCTAGAATATTCAGTAAGACACTGATTGGATAGTTGTGGTGGACGTTATGAAGAGCAAGAAATTTTATTTAAAGATCTTACAAAGCTACAAGGTTAGGCTTGTTTTAGATGCAGGAACCCAGCACTGTGGCTGAGGGCCTTTGAGGAGGAAGTTCGCAATGTGGGCAAAGTGGATAGGGACAACGCGCTGGACCTAGATTATTTTTCCATGGGCTTCTTTCGAGTGTGTTGGAATATCATTGAGGGGGACATCACGTCTTTGATGAGAAAGTTTAATTAGCAGACTATTCTAAACAAAGGCCTAACAATGCCTTCATTACACTTATTCCTAAAATTGAAGAGGTAATGAGCTCAAAGGATTTCAAACCAATCAGCCTGGTCAGAAGCATGTACATAATTCTTGAAAATGCCAATCGATCATGCTAAGAGGGTTCATGAGCCACTTATCACATCGTCAAGGGCCTTCCTAAAAGGACAGATAGATCTTGGACGAAATCCTAGTGGCTAACGAGTGCATTGGCTCACAAAAAAGAAAAGGCCAAGCATGTATCATGCGCAAAATTGACATGGAGAAGGCATGTCACCACGTTGATTGGAATTTCTTAGAGTATTCTCTAAGGAGGGGTTTTCAAGGCCAAGCGGATCAGATGGATAAGTAGGTATATTTCTTGTTGACATTCTTGATATCAGTTGACAGATCACCATCTGGGTTCTACTTGAGTTCCTGGGGTCTTTGGTAGGGAAACACAGCTGTCTTCTTTCCTATTTTCTAATGTTGTTGTGAGACTAGGTTTGCTTTCGCGGGGGGCAATCAACCAAGGTCTCATTGGAGACTTAGGTATCGGTGAGCCAAAATTGGTCATATCCCATCTCTAGTTTGAAGAAGATAGCCTTACCATGTGCGGTACATCCAAGGAGTAGGTAAAAAAATCTAAAAGTAAGTCTTCCATGCTTTCAAGCGTTGCCAAACTGATGGGGACATCAGAGAACCTACTCAGGTGTACCAAAGATGGAGACGACCACCCATATTAGCGCAACTTTCTTTGTGGATGGGAGACGAGTTCTAGATAGGGCCCGCTGGGCCATTTTTAAGACCTCACATGCATTGGACGTGCATCAGGAAGACCCCACCTTGGGATAATGCATGTGGGCTGCTTAGGAGATCATTTTTGTTATAGGATTTCTATTTCGTGTCGATCCGACCGTTGGATCTTATCAATCAGACCATAGGGCCACCAGATCTCTTAGATTTGGGCCCCTTAGACTCTGATCTTACTTTCTTTATGTTTTTTGTTATTTCTAGAATTTATTTGATGTTTGATATTGATAATAAATGTTTTAGTTTTCTTATTTTGAACGATAGACCACTTCACTCAAGTGAGTGGCATAGTTGTAATTATGTTGAATTTTTAATTCCGAATTTTTAATAATAAAAGCACAGGGGGCGAAGATCCAACCCTATTGGATTTTGTGATTTTTTTTAAGAGAGAAGAAAAAAAAAAAAAAAAAACTCTCGCTCTCTTCTTTCATCTCCATGTGATTTGAAGATACTTCCATGCGATTTAGAAAGAAGATTGGTGCGAGGCTAATCTTCATTAATGAAGGTGCGAGATATCCATCTATCCTCACACCATCTTTTCTTTTCTTCCCTATCCAGGTATTTTCTTCAAGTTCTTCATTCTCTCATCTCATATCTTTGTCTTCTCCCAAACCCAACTTTCTTATACCCATCCATAATCCAAACTTTAACCGACCTAAACCCATCCACCCCACGTCACACGTGTGCCCGTACGGCCACACGTGTGAATCCCACCTGCCCTTTTTGGTTTTCCATCATCCTTATATCAAACCCCCTTTCTTCCATTCCTAAAACCCTGACCTTAAACCTAAAATACCTAACTTTCCTAGATTTTCCCCAATTTCTAAAAAAAACCCTAATTCCAAAATTCTCAATTCACATGAACCCAAATTCTTCAAATTTTAGATTTTTCCCTTCCGAACCTTAATCATAAAACCTACAAATCTATCCCTTGAGTGTGGAAAGTGTTTATGCTAAATTGAAAGTTTTATCCTTCCATCGAGCCTAGTTTTAATTGATTTATGTGATTTCTTAGCATACGGCCATATGATTTAGGTTAAATCAGATTTTATTTCCTATTGTTTACTCTTAATTACTTGGTGGATTAGAATATTTTGTTAATTAAATTACTTTATGGACTCTTTCATAATCTCCATGTTGCATGCTAGCATTAAATCATGTGTCCTGCATCAAATTTAGTATCAAAGACCATAGGTTTAGCATAGGATTTTTGTGTTGCATCTAGGTTAGAGTCACATCTAGGGTTAGTAGAGTATGGATTGCATATAGGATCATATTACTGAATTTTTATTGGATTACCTTATTGCTGAATTTTCAATTCGCGTCCCCACTTATACCATTGCTGAAATTTCAGCATAGTAATTTCAGGTTGTCATATTGCTAAATTTTTAGCTTGTAATTTTCGAATCACACCCGAGCTGAATTTTCAGTTTGGCACCCTCGGATTACTATCCTATTGAATTTTCAACATAAGATTTGAGAATAGCGACTTGTTGGATTTTTTGGGTTAGTGTGTCTAGCGTGATCTCTAGGTTAGTACTATCATTGTCATCACATTGTCTTAGGACCTAGGGTTTCCTTTAAAGTGTTCTTGTGTATGCCCACTCGTTCAGGACATGGTTTTGGCTTACATTCCACTATGAATCTAAAACAGATTGCCAAGGCCCTTAACGCTATCAACAATCGTCCAACGGCTATTGAAGCGCACAATAAGACCACCGCGACTCAATTGACCATGACCAATAAGCGTATCAATAGGCTTGAAGCCTCCCTTCAGGCGAACCCCGACACTAGGGAAGATGTTCAATCACAAGTTGGGGATCAAATTGAAGGAGTTGAGACTGTGCCGCTTGCAATTATTAGTCGCGCCTTAAGCCAAATTGTAGAAAGTGATTATTGGCACAGAAATTCAATTTTCCACACTTATGCCAAGTGTGGTGGCAAAAACTGCAAGTTGATCATTGATAGTGGTGGCTGCATCAATGTGGTATCTGCTCGCACCATGGACTGCTTAGGTATGCTAGTCGTTCCTCACCCTCAACCCTATCGAGTCTCATGGATTGATGCATCTTCGATTCCGGTTTCTCAGCGTTGTCTCATTCCCATCCAATTTGATTCCTATATGAACACGTTGTAGTGTGATGTTTTGTCTATGGATATAGGCCACATCATTTTGAGCAGGCCTTGGTTGTATGACAAGGACGCAACACTGTTCAGTCGCTCGAATACATGTTTGTTTCTATATGGAGGCAAAAGGATTGTCTTGAAGCCTCTCCCGCCCAAAAGCACCTCGGAAAATGAGGACATCAAGAAACGTGGTCCTGAATGTGTGACGAAACTCCAGCTTGAGTCTCTTCCTATAGTTAATGCCAAAGAGTCTGAGAGAGACTAAAACTGATTTGACGTTGTATGCCCACATGGCAAGTGAGGTCACACCTAAGGTTATTATGGATATGCCACCTAAGGTTACACCTGAGGGTAGTGTAGAGTTACCATCTGAGGTGGGTCCGGTATTGCAGGAGTCCAATGTTGTTATTCTAGAGGGCATACCGGATGAGCTTACACCCGTGCAGGACATTCACACATTGACTTTACCAAACCTTCATCACGATCAAATGACTGGGGAGGAAGTGGATTTGGAAAGACAAGTAGATGAGCTTAGGACCCCTAAAAATTGCATACCCATGTCTGTGTTCCATAGGCCTTCAGAGTTTGCACATGCATCTACACAACATATACATGACTTGCATGTGGGGATTAGAAAAAAAATTAATACAAGTAATGAAACATACAAAATGATTGCTGACTCACGCCATATGTTTAAAGAGTTTGTTATAGGTGATGAATTCATGATTAAAATACGTCCAAAAGGATTTCCACAGAGAACCATAAAAAAAATTACAAGCCCGTAACACTGGACCATATAAAATCTTGAAAAGACTAGGTTCGAATGTTTACTTGATAGATCTTCCACCTAACATGGGTATCAGTTACACATTTAATGTGGAAGATCTTGTACCGTTTCATGGACATTCCCCAAACCCTCACATGAACTTTAATGATGATGCCCCTGACATGTCCCATAACCCATAGCCATTACCTGACCTCTCTTCTCAACATTTATCATCCGTACCATCCATACCTACGAGAAGAGAGGAGATAGAGGATATCTTAAATGAAGAAGCAGTTTCCACACGACATGGCGGTTACCAAGAGTACCTTGTCAAGTGGAAGGGCAGACCAAAATTAGACAGTACGTGGATCAAAGAGACAGAGCTTCAACGACGAGACCCGAATCTCCTCGAGCATCACTACAACTTTATTTCGCCAGAGGCAAAATCTTCTTAACAAAGGGTAATTGATGGGGACATCACAGTACCTACTCAGGTATACCAGAGACGGATACAACCACCCACATTAGCGTAACTTTCTTTGTGGATAGGAGACGAGTTCTAGATAGGACCCACCGAGCCATTTTGAAACTTCACATGCATTGGACGTGTATTAGGAAGACCCCACCTTAGGATGATGCATGTGGGCTACTTAGGAGATCATTTTTGTCATAGGATTTCTATTTCGTATTGATCTGACCATTAGATCTTATCAATCAGACCATCAGGCCACCAGATCTTTTAGATCTAGGCCCTTAGACTCTGATCTTGCTTTCTTTATGTTTTTTTTTATTTTTAGGATTTATTTGATAGTTGGTATTGATAATAAATGTTTTAGTTTTCTTATTTTGGACGATGGACCACTTCAATTAAGTGAGTGGCATAGTTGTAATTATGCTAAATTTTTAATTCCGAATTTTTAATAATAAAAGTACAAAGTACGGCCACACCTGTGAATCCCACCTGCCCATTTTGGTTTTCCATCATCCTTATATCAAAACCCCTTTATTCCATTCCCAAAACCCTAACCCTAAACCTAAAATCCCTAACTTTCCTAGATTTTCCCCAATTTTAAAAAAAAATAAAAAACCCTAATTCCAAAATTCTCAATTCCCATGAACCCTAATTCTTTAAATTTTAGATTTTCCCCTTCCGAACCCTAATCATAAAACCTACAAATCTATCCCTTGAGTGTAGAACGTGCCTATGCTAAATTGGAAGTTTTATCCTTCCATCAAGCCTAGTTTTAATTTATTTATGTGATTTATTAGCATGCAGACATGTGATTTAGGGCCTGTTTGAATTTCCAAACCAATGGTAAATACAAGGGAAATGGGTAATAATGATTTCCCCGAGTAATTACAGCAACAGTACCAATGCTTGATTTAACGCTGGCTTTTTTCAGCATAAAAACCGATGATACTGTGAAATATACGCGAGGCGACAGTGATATATGTGGCTTATCCACACCGTCCATCCATTATCCCAACTGAAATTAGGGCATCATCCAAAAAGATGAGGAAGATCCAAAGCTCAAGTGGGCCACACCACAGGATTTAGGAAATCAAATACCTACCTTTAAAAACTTTTTGGGGCCACTGTTTCCTTTGGTGTGGGTCACTTGAGTGTTGGATCGGTCTCATTTTTTGGATCATGCCTCAAAATGTTGTGCTGGAATGGATGGACGGCACAGATACATCATATATATCACAATAGGGCCCACAAATTTAAACCAATCCATTTGGACTGGTTTTCCAAGCAGAAACACACATGAATTTTCAAACAAAAGTAAAGAGTAATCATTACTCATTTCCCGTGTATTTACATTGTATTTGAAAAATCAAACATGCCCTTAGGATAAATCAGATTTTATTTCCTATTGTTTACTCTTAATTACATGATGGATTAGCATATTTTGTTAATTGAATTACTTTATGGACTCTTTCATAATCTCCATGTTGCATGCTAGCATTAAATCATATGTCATGCATCACATCCCTTTGGATGAATAAAAGAAAAAGTGTCATGGTCAAGCTGGCAACATCTAAAGAAGAGGTGCAATCTTGGTAGATTGTTTGGGGTACAAAAAGTGAATTTTCTAATGAAGTACCTCAGCCTTTTAACTGGGGGTAAGGCTGTAGTAGTCAAACTTTTAGGTCCTACTATTAAAAGGAATGGCAAGCAGTTGCCAGATGGAAAATATCTTAGTTGTCTATGTGGGGAAGCATAACTCTCATCAAATCTGCCATGTCCAATCTTCTTGTACATTTTCTCTCACACTTTTAAGGGCTCAATTGGATAAATGGAATCTAGGGGAAAAGAAAACGTCTTCCCTTAAGTTAATGATCCTTTTATGCTTGGATTGCAAAGAAAATAGTAAATTCTGCAAAGTAATCATTAGCATTATTCACAATCACAATGTTCTAAGACAAGATAGAAAGTGACTGTTGTCTAAAAAATCTAGGATTTCCACTTGCGAAGCAAACAAAACATCTAAAAATGAAATCCATTTTTCAACAACAATGATGAAAATAATCATTACTTTTTCCATGTCCACACCTTTGATTCCTTGTATCCAAACAATGTAAAGGGATTTTCTATAGCAAGGGAGGGTAGAGAATCACAAGTTTCATCTTGTGAAATAGGAAGATGCACAAAAACCAAAAGATGGAAGGAGGCATTAACTTGAGGAGGAATAGGGAGAAGCATTGGGCTATTTTAGGAATTAGTGGTGAAGATATGATGACGAGTACAAGGCTTTAGTGAGCAAGGCTATCCATAGAAAATATGGCGAATCAAATGAGAGACGATTCAAAGGTAATCTTCATAGGAACGTGGGATCATATCTATGGAAAGACAACAGTAGGGTAGAAGGAAGTCCAATTGAAGGTAGCATGAATTTTCAAATCGGTGGGAAGTGTATTCACAAGAGTATGATTCTACATCAGGCATGGTGATGAGATGAGATTATGACACGGTGGGGTTGGATGCCCCCTTAGCACAAGCTTTTCCTACCTTCTCCCACTTTATCAATTGTTAATCACGATAGACTACATTGTGGAAACTATAGTATATTTTATTCACTGAGATGGAGTTATATTAATACACAATAGAGATACCTATGTAGAGTTGTATACATAGTTGTATGTATATCTAGAAGATATTCTAGCCTATCTACAAGATATTATCCAGATTATGCTAATCTACCCCTCCTCAAAGTCAAGGTTCTCTAAGGAGTAACTTGAGTTTGCAAGGCAAGAAGAACATTTATTCAAAAAGGAAACATCCATGGTGATAAATCTAAGCAACAACAAGTAGCATGACTACAAGTGCGATGACTTTTGGCATCTAAACCATTGAGTCATTGACACTTTCGATGACCGGCAAATGGTCTAATGGCACTTCCAGAAACCATTGCTCTTCCGTGACTCCAGAACTTCCTAGTGATGACACTGGTTCCAATTAAAACACGTCGGAGAATAGGCTCAAATAGAAAAGCCCCCACACAACAAAAAAAATAATAATAAAAAAGGTCTAAGCATAATGGCAAGACAATAACAGGTTCAGTCAGAAAGGCCTAGCACAAAGAATTATGGGGAGATGATTACGAGAGGGTTAGATATGAGCTAATTCGATGTCCAAGCCTGTGTGAATGAATTGGAGTAGGATGAGGCTCTTGGGAGCAAACTTGGGTTGTTGAGCGAATAAGCGCACACCAATGTAGGTGCTCTTGTGGAGCACTAAAATTGTATACCAAAGGAGTAGCATGTGGAAACATCACATGACCCCCTTTCTTGAAGGAAGAAAAGGGGCTTTTGCAAATCCTTAGTCGAGAGGGTTTATAGTTCGGCAGACATCCGAGAGAACAGATCTAAGCGGAGATGGTTACGGTAGTCGCAGAAGGTCAGCACTGTATGGCCAGCAAAAGAATAGAATGGTGATTTAGTTTACAGTAGCAATCGGGTGTTAATATGTTGGCATTGGAATAAAAGGGATGGTGCTAGTGATTTCTAGCTTCGGAGATGGTGGGTAGCAGATGCAATTCAGTCGGATGATGGGTTCAAGCATGTCGGAAACAAGATGAGTTCAAACTTCAGAGTCAAGAAGAGATGGGGGCGGAGCTTTCAAAGGTGAACTCGTGTGAGTATTGGGTTGAGATAGGGCTGCGAGCGTTTTGAACGATGTGTTCCAGGCAAAGGTTTTCAAGTTTGGATGGGATTCAAGAGAGGATTTTGGTGGAAATGGAAAAGATTTCAGATCTGATGGAGAAGGTTTCAGGGTCTATCGACAATGGTGACAGATTGTGGGCACAGATGACAAGAGTCATTGCAAATCTAATGTCATCGAAAAAAAAAAAAAAAAAAAAAACAGGCAATGTGTTGCTGAGAATGTGCAAACGGTGATTGATCCAAAAAACAATGGTGATGCTATTGGTGATGGGCAAGATCAGTTGAATCTGATAAGGTTCTATAGTCGCTAATGGTGAGATGCGGCGAAAGAGTGTGCTAGAGGAGTTGGTGGAGCTGTGGTTGTTAAGTCTGTTCAAGGAAGAAGATACACCAAAACCTGGCATATATGTGAGCGGCGATGGCTTCCAAACATGATACAGCACAATGTGGTCGGTTTCAGATCCGGTTAGAGTGGTAGCAGCAGGCAACAAAGAAGAAACGGCATTGAATTGCAAATCGGGCACTAGATATGAGGTTAGGCAAATTTTGTGTAAGGCTGAGAACAAGTGTTGTATCGAGGATTCGAACAATGGATTAAGACTGTAGTGGACATGGTCTGGCCAGCGGCAAGGTAATGCGTGCTATGGATGGTCAAAATCAAGACCAAATCATGGCTCTAATACCATGTTAATCACAAGAAACTAGATTGCAGAAACTGTATTGTGTATTTTATTCACCCATCATCATCATCTAAGCTTTATCTTGAATAATTGGGGTTGGCATACTTTATTCAATGAGATGGAATTATATTTATACACAATAGAGATACCTATGTACACAAAAGTTGTATGAATATCTAGAAGATATTCGACACTATCCAAATTATGCTAATCTACTCCAACATCAATCAAGATGTGACAATTTCAAAGGGCTATATCCATTTTGCACCATATCTAACTAATTCCTTGGTTGAACTGAAGAAGCAATGTCACTCGATCATTATCAAACTGCCTACAATATTTTTTTGTCCATGAGGATCCCACCAGAGCACCTTTTACTTCTAATAGGTCATGAACTAGATCAAAATCATTCTCAATAATCCATAAGACGTGATCTAAATTTTTCATTGGGTCCGGGTGGATACCAAAGATCTTGAGCAACCAATCCAGTAGAACAACTCAAAATGTAAAGGAGTATCGTTAATTTCTTCATGCGCGTTACAAGTTTGAAGTATCATTTGTACAAATAAGAATCCCCTTACATGATTCATTCTTCATATAGATAGATATAGACCACGAGAGGAGACTGGCAGTTTGGAATGTGATGCTGAGGAGAGATCTTTGCGAGGAGGAGATCGAATCTTTCTCCAAGTCTAATCATATGTCCAACTACAAGGTTCGCATCAATCTTTCAACCACAAACAGGAAGGTTTGGATTCATCGACGAGTGGCAAGCTTTCCATCAAATCTTCTTTTGTGTGATCTCCTAGCAAAATGGTACAATCTCACTAGTTGCTAAAGGTGAGGAGAATTCGGCCACCTAGAGTTCAAGCTTTCATTTGGATTGTCATGGCCAGTAAAATCCTAAGCATTGATATCTACAAAAGGCGGGGTCGCTAACCCTAGCAAGTGCATTATGCGAAGGGAGAGTGAAGGATGGGGGAACCATCTTTTTCTCCATTGAAAGGCGGAAAGGGCTGTTTTGGAACCACTACTTTACTCTCTTTGGCATTCACTGTTGTCTTAATAGCGCCATTTCTGATTTTTTTTACAGGATGGGAAGGACCCGAGGAAGTATTACATGGAACAGAAGTTGGTGCCAATTGCAATTATATGGGGTATTTGGAAAGAGAGAATCAAAGATTATTTGAAGGTAAAAAGTTTTGACCAATAAGTTATATGAATAACTCTATAACTATTTCCCATGCTATGCTATCGCCCAAGTTTTGAGGGATTTCCTTATCTACACTTATGAGGGTTGGAATTCATTAATTTGAAATGCTATCAGTGTTCAAAATATCAGTATCGCATTACGTATCGCACCCTTGGGATACGGATACGTATCAGTTATCGCATGGGATATATTGGTTGTATATGTTGTATGTAATGTATCGTTGTTGTTGGAAACATGGGGAAACATTGAGAAATTGGTCGAATTTTTCAATGGAACTTCAGTGAATGTTAAAAAAGACATCAATACACACTTATAAATCAAAACATTACAAAAAACAAGTGCATATAATAAGTTTTCTTTGTATGGGGTCCTAATCTATGCACTGTCTAACTGCATTGATGCAAGTATGTTCAAAGTTTATTCCTATAATTTATAAATGTAAGAAGACGTGTGGAAACACAATATATTCAAAAGCAAAAGAAGAATCACTAGATCAGGTTACATATATGCTTGATTTTATGTTTTGACACAAAGATTGAAACCGGTTTGCAAGAAATTGGGAAATTTTGAATTTTTTTCAATTTTCTACAACTCGGCCCATCTCCAAACATTCAAAATCGAAGCTCCACAAAACATGAAAATTCATGGAATTGTAACAATTTGACACTGATTTAACATGATTTATAGGGGGGGGGGGAGGATAAAAAATCGAAAATGCTCACCGGATCAAACATGTGGGATATATCCCACTATTTGTGTGTTTTGTATCGCACACGTGGGATACAAGATATATCGTGGGATATATCAGCGAATATCGTTGATACTTAAAACACTAAATGTTATCAAATTTGTTCTCCTTGGTGGCTGCTTGTGTTTTAACTTTCAAGTTTGCATCTTTTGTGTCTCTATAACTATTTCCTACGCCATGCCATCCCTCGGTTGTTCCGGTTTGGTATGCTCTTCCTCTTTTTTCTTTTTCTTTTGTTTCTTTTCTTTTCTTTTCTTTTCTTCTTCTTCTTCTTCTTCTTCTTTCTTTCTTTCTTTCTTTCATTTTTTTTTCTTTCTTTTTTTTTTTTTGCTAATAAAATCTGTTGTCTTTCAAAAAAGAATGTGTGACGCACCAGTTTGCCTTTTACCAGGATTAGTGCAGATGCAGCTTCTTTGATGAAGACGTCGCCATCCATGTTTTCTTCTAGATTTTTTATCAACTATAAGATGGACTTTGGTATCACCAGTAGACTGTTTGCGGAAGGTGCCGCCAATTACGGCACCAAGATTAGTGGTTTTTGCATGACTTGCAGTTAGAAACCAAGTATTTTCCAGTAAGTGGCTGGCTAAGAAAAGACTTCTGACCAAGAAAAGCCTTCCACTGCTTGATCGTTGTACTCCATGTGAACAGAAAAGGAAAACTGCTTTCCATGAGAGTATTAAATATCTTGGCTCTCCATCATTTCCATCACGTCCAATAGCCCTCCATAATATTGTTAAATATCTTGGCTTCAGCCTCAGTCACATTGTTGTAGCGAACTAGTTGGTGGCTTCCTATTAAAGCCTTACAGATGATCATGTTCTTCACATCAATATGGCTTTGCAGAAGGAGATGACAAGCATTCAGAGAATCAGCTCAAAGGTTGGAGACTTGGAGTGGCTACCAGCAAAGATGTGAGGTGAGTAATGGAAGGATAACCTTTCGTTATTTTCAAAAAGGTGGGACTCGTGAACCCATGCATGAGTCTGAAATAAGTGGTGCTCACAAACCCACAAATTGACCTGATACATACGTTCGTTAACGCAAAATTTCAGCCCATGAATCAAAAGCCACATAATGAAGCTTGCATCTTTGATACATATGTTTGACGAAATGACTTACTAAATATGTAAAGTTGGAATCCTGAAGTTACCTCAAGTATTGAGCACAAAAAAGGAGATCGAGAACCAGGTTCAGCTAAACGCATGGAACCATCCAGTACCTCCAGAGTAGAACTAATGGAACCATCAGGAGCATACATGTATTCATAAGAAACTGAACTTCTGAAGTTAATGATACTTTTTCCTTTTTGCATCTTGTGACAAGGAACATGCAACCTTAAATCTGAAGAACATATTCTTTTAAGAATTGTGACGAGAACTCCACATTTCTCCAAAACAAGACTTTGATCAAACTCTAGAAACTGCAAAATAACCATGCAACATCTTAACAGTAAAGGGAATTCTTCCAGAGGGATGAAGACATCCGAATGCTGACCAGCTTGTTTAGATGCAATTGTTGAGGGATCAGAGCCCATCAATAACTGTTCATACTGTCCAAGCAGTTCTTTGAAAAGTGCATCAGAAAGATTAGTAATATCTCTGAACATTATTTTTACAGCAAACCAGCAGTTCCAGGTAGCCATAGAAAATGCATCTCCATAGTTGCATTGATCGAATGATGAATCTAAAGACATTTGCAACAGTAGGCAATACAAACGTTTCAAAAGGGGTGCTGTTAAGACCTGCAAATTTAGAATAATTAAATAAAAGACAACGTAGAAGTTGGTATGGAAATAAACTTATGAAAATGAACAACAATAATAAAGGTATCAGACATAACAGGAACTTCAATTCATAATTGTAAATCTAGCCATGGAATATCTTCCACAAGAATCAAGATTCTGGAAAGAAAATCTAACATAAAAAATCAGAGAAAAAAGAAAAAAAAAAAAAAAAACACACACACAATTTTAAGAAGAGACATGTAGGGGCTTTAGAAAAACAATAAAATGTTTTTAAACAATATAACTTATGCATAAACTGAAGCTTGAAATGCAGAAGAGAACAACTATTACAGCAAAGTGATGACCATGTAGCATGCCTCCCAAAAACCAAGTTAATCTAAACTCCATAGAACTGACATCTGGCATCATGTGCAAACAGGCAATCAGTGCAAGCCACAGATATCTAGCCAAAGTCATCCAAAATTTTATCAAAAATTTACTGATTTTGGTTGTCGAGGTTGTTATTTTTTATGATTTTGGGTGCTGATTCTCTAGATTTACCCCCATATAATTTTACCATTCTCCTTTGGTAATAACCTTTGACTATTGCATCTTTCTTTTTCTTTTTTTTTGACATATCATCTTAGATATAGAGCCCACCTTCGGTATTCCTATTGGTACATGGAAGATTGTGTACCAACATCTACCACCCATCCATACAAATGGATGGGAACCCCTTTGCAAATTCAAAGTATGGTTCCTGCTCTATCAAAATTAGCATGTGCATGGAGATTCCCAACCAAAACAAATGGACAGGTACCGACGCGAACATGCAACTTTTCTTCCCTTCACATTCATATCAGAGGAACTATCTCAACCTCGACCAAGTGACACACACAGCATACTCAGCTTTTATCACTGGTCTATTGGCACCACCCATTGAAACCACTTTTCCTTTGATTCGTGGCCTCCAAATAGAATGCAAAAATGAGAAATACAGCAACGGCCCGCAACCAACTGAAAATGAAAATGGCCAAGGTTAGTGGCCAAGAACTTCAAATATGGGAGATCTTCAGCACGTGATCTATGAACTGCCAGTCCAACAGACCATTGGTCTAGATCACTGAAAAATGCGGCGAAAACTACAAACCCCCAGACTATATTGTGCCTGCGTATCAATGGGTGGATGATCATATAATTCCTCTTCCTGCCATGAACTTTGGAATCACTTGCCTGATCATATTCTCCACTGAAGTCATCAAGAATAACACAGTCCAATGATATTACAAAACCCTATAATTTATCAAAATCCTAATGCGAAAGCAGTCTCGAATTCCACAGGGGGTAATGACAGAGATTTCAGGATTAGAGAATTAACTGTGGATTTTTGCAGGCGGTTGAGATTGCCGGGGCCGGACGAGGAAGATTAGGCATTTCAACGACGGATTGGAGATTCTTCAGTTTTGCAAGAGACATGAGAGAGAGAGAGAGAGAGAGAGAGAGAGAGAGAGAGAGAGATCCGAAGGAGAGAGAAGAGATGGGAGATTGAAGAGCGGAAAACCCTAGATTTCAGCAAAGAATGTCGGTTGATTTTCTGGCTTCTCCTTTTTTCCGAGCGAAAGGAGAAATGAAAGAAGCTAGAGTTCGCAGCGTTGGTTTTTGGCAGGCAAGGAAAATGAAATGAATCCACGCGTGAGTGGGACGAGTGTGAGGGATGTGGAATTTTATTTTATTTTAAGATAAAGGCAAAAGCCAAGGAATACAAGAAGTTGTACATCAAGCCAAGTTGAGTCGAGCTTAGCTCGGCCCCACTCTAACCACAGCTCGAGCTCAGCTCAGCTCAGCCTTCGAGCTTAACACGCTAACTCATCTCGGCCCAATGGTTCGAGCCGAGTCAAGCTTGGATCGAGTTGCGGCGAGCAAGTTGATCGAGTCAAGGCGAGTTGAGCCGCGCTATCTTTAGTAAGCAAAGCTAAAAGACAAAAAAACAAGAATGAATGGCCACATGATATTTAAAGAAACAGTAAATCCAAATGTGTAATCCA